>JADKLZ010008711.1:0-11044 GCA_021533235.1 Biomphalaria straminea
ACTTACTGTTAAATATTTTCAAAAAGTCATTACAGCAAGGAGCTCTTTGTTCTCTGCATTGGTCTTTGTACTTATCAATATTTAGTTGAGTCACAGTGATCTCCCATTGATTGTAAGTCTTTCCAATAATAGTCAGTATACAATCCATGCCTGGAGCATAGTACTGGCGTCCACTGTGGGAGAAGACATCAAACTCATCCAAATCCAAAACTCTTTCTTCAACAGGTTTGAAGTAAGACCCACATTGCTTATCACTCTGTATAACAAAATCTCCTAAAATAGAGATAAGTTTGTTTTTTTAATTATAATCTATTTAGAGGCTACCTCATCATTACTAATCATTACAAAGTCATTATTGATTTAAAACAACTATGGATAGGTTTTTTTTTTATATAAATGGTTAGGCTTTATGCCAAATCTATTGGTATTTTGTAGGGTACCCCGTCAAAATAGCGCGGACAAAATAGCGCAGAAAAACTATATTCTAGTCAATTTGAAAGAAATACTTTATATTTCGTAAAATAAGAATAGAGCCAATATTTTTTTTTGTTTAATGTTAACGTAATTTTTTTTGCAGGAAACACTTGAGATAAACATAAAAAAAATCATAAGGTAAAATGAAAAATTTCAAAATATAGTAGTTATTGATACTATAAAAGTGTACTTTGAAAACACGCAAAAATACTTTTCAAATTTACACACACACACACACAGGCACAAAGTTTCACAAAGTTAAATTGTAGGAAATGTCACGTAGAAATTCCATCACTGGATTTTTTCCATACATTGGAAAGTCGTCTGTTTAGTTGGAGGTACTTTGTCTTGCAGCTTTACTTCGTTCTCTAGCATTGTACCTCAGAATCTTGTTCTCAGTGTTCTCCTGTTCTCTGAGGAAGTGAGAGGTAACTTGTACACATTAGGGTGATGACATTCAATAGACAGCTGAAATGCATGGTGCCTTCCCTTGTTTGAATTGTTTGTTCGAGGTAGATTGTCCTGTACACGATCTCTAACATTCCATAATGCTATATTTCCTACAACATCTGGCCGAGCTTCATTTAATTCTTCAAAGGCAGTATTTACATCGGCAGATGCAACAAATGAAAGGGCTAACAGCATCTTGACAAACATGCGTACATTTTTATCTTCCCGGTATGTAGCCAGAGATTTTGTCCAAGATGGAATAGACAACCGACAAGTCTGGTTGCAAGGAATACTGTGCTAACTGCATTTTTACTTGCCTTTTCAAAATCTAACATCACACTCTTCGGAGCCCTGTTTAAATCAAAGAAAGATGCCGCAGATTTCAGATTATAGTATACTTTCGTATTTTCTATCATATTTTGTCGGGTCACCACATTTCAAAGTTCTGTTTTTAGCAAGTTATACATTTAAATCAAAGGTAAAAATGGGAATGATATAAAATTTAAATTACTCTCGTTCTCTGCCAATATGGCATAATTTCAGACATGTTAATATTGAAAAATAGTGACAGCAACAAAATGCTGCCCAGGGCATTAAATTACTAATAATCAGGTAATTTTATACACATCATATATAAGTCTGCGCTATTTTGTCTTGCGCTATTTTGTCGGGAAATTTCGCGCTATTTTGTCGGCGCTATTTTGACGGGTCACCATTTTGTAGAAAAGAACTAAAACCATTGCTTCATTTAGGCACATTTCGACACAGAAGGAGCCATATGCAAGCAAAGACTGGATATCAGTTGGATATCACTTGGCTGGACATTCAATCAATTTAAACTATTAATTTAAAAAGTTAAATGGGATATTGTGGTTAATGAGGAGGCTAGACTTCTATACTGTTGGATGCCTAATAGTTCATTCTGATAGAGGGCTGTATCAAATACTGGGAACCTATAGATTATATCATGAAAATCAAATTTTATAATTATACTTTAACTGAAAATCTCAAGAAAACAGGTTTTACTTTGATGAGTGCAATTTCTGAAGTAAAATATTTACAGGGCATTACATGGCCTGAATTATGCTGATGTGTCGAAAATCTAAAACCAAACTAAACTGAATTATTACAAGGATGGTCTTGAATTGAACTCTATTCACCACCATTCAGTGGGAGGTTTAGGTTAGGACTAGTCAGGGGTGTAGCTAGGAATTTTCCATTGTTTGGGGGCCGGGGTGGGTGGGCTTGGCCTCTTCGGGGCCCCAGCATTTTGTGTAATAGTTTATTTTTAATGTAAAAAAAAACACTTTCTTTTAAATCTTAATAACTTAATAACTAAAACTAGCGTCAAGAATAATAGCTCTATAACTCTCTGGGGACTATTGTCAACGGTGTGTTTTGATGCTATAATATAAATATGTCATATATCTGATCTGCTTTTGAAGTATCACCATCACAGTAATAGTAATAGTATGTACCAACATTACCAGTATTATATTATCATAATCATAGTTACATGATAGTATCATCATCATGACTCTGTAGGCCTATGATAATAATGATACTAGTATCAAAGTATGCAGCATACTATGCTTGTAGAGATCTTCGATCTCGATTCTTTATTCTAGATTAGTAAGTAACATGAGTTCCAGAAGTGTCAGTAGACTATAATGATTAATCACTATTACTACTAAGTATAGTGTAACAGCTTAAAATAAAAAAAAATGTAATCAAACCTTTCGCTAAGAAAAATAAGCAGGAAATAATTGAAAACAACAAAGCCCGAGAAGCCATTTTGAAATACAGGTAAACAATAAAAAAAAAAGTGTTACCTGCGAGTTACCTGTTGCGGTTATTTTTTACAACAACAATCTACCGTAAGTTCCCGTATCGTAAATTATAAAGTCTTTGGCCAGCTTAGTTAAGTTTTAGTTTAGTTTTAGTTTTAGGCACATCGGCACAGTATAGGCCATGTCGTGCCCGGCTTAGTTAAGTAATCTAGTAAAAAAAAAAAAAAAAAAGAAATAGTTTGACTCATTTAAAAAATATAATTATATCCATGCTATTGGATGCTAGCTTAGTTAAGTAATCTAGCATCAATAGCATGGATATAAGTATAGTCTATAAATGAGTCAAACTATTTCTTTTTTTTTTTCTTTGGTCCATAAAATGCGGTGATAATTTTCGGCCTTCCATAAATTTGTATAGACCTACCGACAGATGGCTACGTATCTAGGGTAGGGAGAGGGGGGGGATCAAATGTGAAAGTCTTTTCGGAGGCCCGCTTCCCTAACGAATGTCCTTTTTTTTTTTTTTTAACATTAAATATTACGCCTCTGCCGTGTAATCTTGCTATTCAAGTAGTATCAAAATATGGAAATAGGTCTACTAGACACTATTGATCTAGTTGATGTTACAGATGCCTTTGCTGCACAGAAATCACAACGTTAGGCGATATCGTGTTGCCTAGATAGGACATGCTACAGTTTGGCGCAAATTTGTGAAAATGAGTATTGTTTAATATTGCCCAATAGATCGCAAGGTCAGATGCTGGGGGTGTACTTTTCATACCATGTTTTTTTATTTAAAAAATGCAGATTTCTCCTTGGATTAAAAGAAAGGGTGTGTCTTAGGTATGGTGAGAGTCACGTTATTTCTCTGTTGATATTTTGGAATGAAAGAGTTATATCCCTGTTTACATCCCCAGGTATGAATGAAAAACAGTATAAATGTGATGTTTTTAAATGCGATTTTTTTAAATATTATATTTTGTAGTCAGTTGCTTCCTGGACTGGTGTTTGTGTAGTTAATATTTTCTGAGAGTGTTGCTGTCATTGTGTATTTGATGGAATATTAAAGTTAGTATTTTCTAGGATAGCTGGATTTCTTTATGGAGTTTTATTTAGAATTAATTAATTGTTCTTGAGTAATCCCTAAGGAGAGGAGTGGTGGCTGAGCGGTAAAGCACTTGGCTTCTGAACCGGGGTCCTGGGTTCAAATCCTGTTGAAGGCTGGGATTTTTATTTCAGGAGTCCACCCACCTCTAACGGGTACCTGATGTAAGTTGGTCGTTGTGCTGGCCACATGACACCCTTGTTAACCGTAGGCCACAGAATCAGATGACCTTTACATCAACTGCCAAATAGACCACAAGGTCTGAAAGGGGAACTTTACTTGACCTCTAATGAGCCAAATAAGAAAAGAACCTGACAGGGGCAGGCGGGAATGGTTCAGTCAATTTGATTATTAGTGCATTCACCATTTAGGAAAAAGTATTCAGGGATAAAACAGGCGATGTCAAATAGCCTACTTTGACTTATTAAAATATTGTTTTTATTACAAAATACTGATACCTGTAGTAGGAACATTTTTAAAAATAAATTTTATATTTTAACATATATCTATATTCTTGCACAAAAATAATCAATTCGCATGGCAATTAAATAAATGTAACATTGTACACAAATACATATCCATTGTGTATATATTCATTGCCATTTCGTGAATAGGTTCAACAATGCAGAACATGGGGATTGATCATTTGTATGGAATGAATTAAAAGCATATAGGCCTGAGAGTCCACCAAAACATGCTAGTGAAATTTTCATCTAACATTTTTGGTCAATTACCACCTTTTTCAGACTAGTCCAAGAACTGACTAGCAAATAAAGAAAGCAAACGGGGCATTAACTGATTGATTTAAAGTACCATTATCCAGTTTTTCATTTGGCAGATTTAGGGCTTTGGCTGTGACAAAAAGAAATTTTCTTTAATGTCCTCATTTCGAAAAAAAATACTTTCATTGTTCTCAAATTGAGTACATGAATACCATTGTATTGCTATGACAACAGAAACTTTTAAAACTGACACTTGTACAGTTCATATTTATTTCAATCTGTATAATGAAACAAAATGAAGGAATATTTTAAATTGTTATGTAGAAAGTATCTTCGCTTCAGAGAATAATAAATCTGTTTTACATAGATATACAAATCATAGAAAAAAAATGCAACATGATCAATAAAATATATAAATAAATCTATATTTTCTAAATATATTCTATTTTTATACATATTAATATAATACAAAATGCATTTACTTCTGTACACATCGTACATTTTAAGACAAGGTATCAAAGACTTGATGGTGTGACTTTGAGGCTAACAAGACCTCTTCATAGATTATCCTAATAAGGTTTCCAACAGAGACAAGAAACAAGATTTTTTTATTAGCATCTGTGGTTATTGGTGTTATGGAGTGACAATGAGAAGAGGTTAGCGATGGGTTGTGAATGATGCAAAACAGGTGGCAATTTCGTCAGTGGTCTTAGGACAGATGAATCTAGAACTTAAGACTGAAAAGAAGTATTATTGTACTTAAATTTTGTTTAGAATACCATTTGGCTAAAGTCTACTATATTTGTTGCATTTCATTGCAAATTGATTTTGTCTATGTTTTAATAAAAGTTATATTTACCATTGTTCACAAGGAAGTTATTCAAGTAATTTCAAGTTTTATTAGTTAAGATACTTTGTGCCTACAGCAGTTTAGCTGTCTACCAGTATTTTTATTGCTATAAGTCAATGACCGGCAATAAAAAATGGCTTTTAAGTTTGCTATGTAGCTAGCATATTGACCACATTTCTTTACAGATCTCAAGTTGCAGCACTCTTATCTCAAATGTGAAATCTTAAATAACTACCTTGTTTCATGTGAATCAGGATTATCAACTTTTTAGACAGGTGATCTAAAACTTAAGGTGATGAATCCCATGTAGTACAGCAACTTTATTTTTTTCTCCCCCATTATGCCACATGAAAAAGATTCCTTCTTATTAGGGTTTGAAGTTTGTCTCATAAGTTTTAGAGCTCTACCTCTCAACCATCTCAAATGACATTTATTCTTATTGCCAGAACAAAGTTAGTCTATTGATCTCCAGTTTTTGATAATATTTTGGATGAATTGGCAATGAAATAGAATAAAGGTAATGACCTATTAGCTGAGTACAATCAAATAAACTGTATATATTCAATTCAAGCCAAAAAAAAAACAACAGCATAACTTTCACTCTTAAATTCATCTTACACTCTATGTAACGTTGGACACTTGACTTTCAAAATTTAAAAACAGTCACAAAAGGAAAAACTTAATCCTTCTTTTCTTTAAGTTGGTTCTTTAATGAGGCCAGAGCAGCCAGATGTCTGTCTCTCCATTTGCGTCTCTCTAGAAGTTGTTCAAGAGGCACAGCACTACTTAATTCAGATTGAACATTTTCAGCAGTGGGAATGTCATACATGATTGGTGGCGGTGTGAGAGTAGAGCTGACGTTGTAGGCACCTTGCGCATATCTTTTACAGTAGTCCACAATACCTGAATAGAAATAAAATCATTCACAATTTTTGTGCCATAATCTAGTGATTCATGTTCGTGCATAGAATATTGTGGTGCCTCAGTGACAGAGCCTTTGACTACCAAGCTTAAGAGTTATAACTCTTTATGAAAACTGGAATTTCACTTATAGGTTGAGATAGTTTTCTTTTGTGTTCCCCCTACTGTAATAGGTTCTAGATTGCTTTCAAGTAGAACTTAGAAAAAACATTCACACTATTAGAGGAACATTAATTATTGTGAAAACTAATGTTTGTGTTGTGGCAGAAAACATGAAATGAAGGATAAATAAATTGATCATAGTGTACAGAAGATAAAGTAATATATACTTTCTTTTTTAAAGTAACGTCTGTATTTTATAAGTTAAGATAAGACCTCTTTTTCAACCACTTACCATCAGCATTTAAATGCATTGTTTCAAGGGGACCAATAAAAGCATATCTTGGTCCCAGTCCATTCACCATCAATTTATCAATATCAGCAGCAGACAACAGTCCATCCTATCAATACAGGTAGAAAAATTTTTTTTTTTGAGAATCAATGTCAATAAACAGAGTTTACAGATTTAGATGTTTAGTTTGAGAGACCATCAGCATGAATGCGTTGGGATGTGTACGGAATGTTTATGTTGAGATGAAATGGTAGATATGTTGCCTCTGACAGTATGGATTGAATTAGTTTTATTTATATATTTTTTCTATTTAGTAGCTGATGCTGATATTTCTATTACTATTGGTTAAATTTGGTACAATATTTCTATTACTATTGGTTAAATTTGGTACAACACTATTGATGGCATTTGCTTGTTATATTTCTTTTTACAAAGGTTTCTTTTGCAGCCTGCCAGGTCGTACATTATGTGCCTTTGACTGTTGTTCAGTCATCTTGATGGTCCAGGGCTCATACAATCTCTCTGCCATCCCCGGTCATTCTGCAGGTTTGGACTAAGAAGTAGATTATCTTCAACTCTGACCAAACATCCCAAAACATATAAAACAACAAACAAACAGAAGTAAATCTTTGATTAAAAAAAAAAAGGAAAATGCTTACAAATCCATAAATTATATGCATAAAATTATATACTGCTACTATTTTTTTGAATTGCAAATTTAAAAGGTATCATTATTTAAAAAAAAACAACAATGAATGGAATTTAAACTTGACCTTTTTTTTTCACCTGTACGAAAGGAATGAAAAACATATTATTCAATATGCATAGACTAACCTTATACATGCACCAACATTCATTGATGATTGAATACTGTATTCTATTGAGGGCAAAGCCAGGGCATTCTTTACTCAGAGTTACTGGGGCCTGACCTACAGACTCAAGTAAAGTTCTTGTCTGTTGACTAACTTCTGGAAGAGTCCATGGCCCAGGTACAATTTCAACTAAAGGTACAAAGTATGGAGGATTGACCTGAAACATTATATTCAGATAAACTTTCTTTTCAGAGATGTTTTACATACAAAAATAGACGATTGTTCCTCAATAATAAAAATATAAAGCAAATATTTCTCATGGCCTTACAGTAGGTCTACAAATATTTAAATTGAAAATATAAAAATATAAATACAAAGAAAAACTATAACCAGAGTTATTCTGCCCAATACTATGTTAAACATTTTCTTTACTGAGTTAGAGACTAAGCAAAATCTTGTACACCTATTAATAGTACATTAAATAAACTACAAGAGCAACTTAATAATACATTAAAATTTGATAAAGAAATGATAGTGAACAAAACAATTCAAAGTAAAGAACATAACAGTATTGCTGAAAGACAAGTTCTTAAAACAAAAACAAAAAAAAAATCTAAATAATGCTTCCTTTGCATAATGAATTATGTTCAATGAGATAGTTCTGTAATGATGCCGCATCTGACAACAATAATTGAAATTATAAAAAGTAAAATATGCATGAAAATATATGAAATGCATAAAAATATTATAAAGTAAAAAAGATTGATTTCTTGTTTTATGTTGTAATTGAGCATTTAAACAAAATTATTGAGGAAGTTAATTGCAAAAAAATAATGCAATGTTTTTTTTATAGTTCAAATTTAAAAAAATAATTATCTTTTAAAAATACTTTTCATTTTTATTTTTTCTGATGATCAAGATCTTGTTTCTTCAAGTTTCATGCCTTCACTGCCTCGGATCTCTCTAATTAAAAACTTCTTTGGTCACTTCCACTATTTGATCTAATTAAATTAAATTAAAATAAAATTAAATGAGTCATCTGGAAAATAATAAGTAATTAAGGGGACATAATTTGTCATATGTAGGTTATGTAACCCTCAGGTGCTGTACTACTTACTGGATGAGCCACCAAAGTCCTGTGTTTGTTTTTCATTTCCCCAACAAACTGTGAGACTCCAAGACAGCTGCTTGATGAAGCTACAATCATATCTTCTGTGATATACATGTCCATCTGATTGAATACTTGTCTTTTCAAATCAACTGACTCTGGAACACACTCCTATAGACAGTTTTAGATACAATGATTCTATTCATGTTTTGTCACTCCAGATTATTGGTTATTAATTAAAACCAATGTAGGCATATAAAATTCTTGATGTAGAGCTTGAAATAAACATAAACAAGCTTCTTTAAAACAAAAATGAATATACCTTTTATTTATAAATATACATATATTCATCTTGAAAGTAGAAAAATGTAAAAACATAAGTAAATAATAATTGAAACAAGATATCAGTCACTAAAAATACACCTCTTTTCATATTTTCAGCTTGCTTCCTCTCTTTAACTTTCATACCAGATTGATTAACTTGAATTATGACAGACCACCTGATGATCTCATCAGAATCCATTCAGTCAACACAACCAAAAACATCTGCCCTTTCCTCATGAGGGCGCGGTGGCTGAGCGGTAAAGCGCTTGGCTTCCGTACTGGAGGTCCCGGGTTCGAATCCTGGTGAAGACTGAGATTTTTATTCCGGGATTTTCGGGCGCCCTTGAGTCCACCCAGCTCTAATGGGTACCTGACATTAGTTGGGGAAAAGTAAAGGCGGTTGGTCGTTGTGCTGGCCACATAACACCCTTGTTAACCGTGGGCCACAGAATCAGATGACCTTTACATCATCTGCCCTATAGACCACAAGGTCTGAAAGGGGAACTTTTTTTTTTCCTCATGGTTATATTAGAAATACATACACTCCAAAACAACCACATACTCTACATTGAAGCAATTGTTATATTATTGTACATACACTCCAAAACAACCACATACTCTACATCAGGCATGTCAAACTCATTAAGATGTATAGGCCGCATAAACAACTTACTATGACCTGAGGGACCGCAGCAAAAAATCAGTTTTAAAACAGCTTACTTGTTTTATGTATAATGCAATAATTAATGGCATACCTATCCCTTAGCTAAATTTGTAGTACTATTGGCTAATTAAAAATTACTATGATTACGCATTATTTTCTTTGTCCTGATGCTTGACATCTTTTCTGGGATACCATTTCATTAATGTCAGGTTAAAGTTTGTTTGTCACTGACGCTTTCATCACAGATGACAAATTTTGATCAGATAATCTCGAACGGTGAGGTGTTTTAATAGCTTTTATTATGGAAAAGAACTGCTCAAAGAGAACAGTGCATGCAAAAATAGCAATAATTCTAGCTACAAATTTCCACAATTTAACGAACCGTTCAGGGTAAATGACTGTAAAATTTTGGCACAGCCATTTCAATATTCTTCGATTTCAACTTAGAACCTGACTTCAATTCTATCAGCTCTATTTGCACATTTCCAGCAGCATTTTCAGAATCAAATCAGATTGCGTAATGGAGAAGCTAAGTGCGCTTGAACTTGGCTTGACTACCTAGAAGGAGGTTCGACACCCGATTCGGGCAGAGCGCCTAAAAGCAGCACAGAAAACCAACTCCTAGATGCCCCCTCCCCCCCACTGGTCCACAAATTAGATTGGACTAAAGCGCTCCAAGCATGCTATAAGCATGAAAGTAGCGCTATATAAAAAGTATAATAATAATTATAATAATAATAAAAAAGTATAATAATAATAATAATAATAATAATGCACTGAAAATGAGCAAATTTAAAATTAGCATCAGTCTCTCTTATTTTTGCAAGTAACTTTGCATCAAAACCATTTCATTTCATGGTTGGTGCGCCATACCTTTGTTAGACTAGCTAGCTTTACCAAAGATAAACTGTACTGCATTTTCACCTCCTGTCTTTTCTCTAAAATCATCCTCGCTTGTTATGCATAGAACAGAACTCAAGTAGTTCCTAGTATATGTCAAAATTCCTGTTAAAGGCTCTTATGAATATAGCCAACTGTGCTACACCCGTTATGTCAGTTGACTCATAGAGACCCAATGAAAATAATTCAAAATCAGCTCTGTCGTTCTTTAATTGTTCAAGCAAGATGACTGACATGACATTTATTCTATCTGCAACAGTGTCACTAGTTAACCCTATTTCTTTGAATGCTTTCTCCTTTTTATAAATAAATGACTTCCGCTTTAACGAAACACTCTTTCATAAAATCACATTTATTAAATGATATGTAATGGCTTGCAATAAAGTTTGACAAAATGTAGCTTGCTTTCACTGCAGACTCACCCTCGTTGTTCAGTTAAACAAATACTATTTTTACATTCAAGTAGCTTGTCATCTCTTGTTTTCTAGCGTAATAGTTTACCATTATTTTTATAATTTTTTTAGGTGGCCAAG
>JADKLZ010008714.1:0-32366 GCA_021533235.1 Biomphalaria straminea
ATATGGGGAAAGAGGATACAAAAGAACCAAATCAATCACCATAGCAAACAGGAAAAAAAAAAATTACAAGTTAGTCCAGTTATTTTTTTATTATTTTAATAAATCATCTAATAAATTAAATATTAGCTAATAAATTAAATATATTAGCTACAAACTTTTCCGTTGTAATACACCAAATAGGTCATTCATAACAAAAAAGGTTATTGAAAAAGAAATTGTATTTTTGTGCTAGGCAAAGCAATTTTAAAATATATATATATATATCATGTAAGTTATTATGAAGATAGCAGCATCTTCACACAAAGCAAAGTGGATTCTAGATTCCAAGTGTCTATTTACCTGACCATGGATGTCTCCACAGACAGTCACAGGTGTCTGAACAGGTTGTACATTGGACTCCTCCAACAGCAGCTCACACACCATGTCACACAGTTTCTACAACAAAACAACAACATGCACAGAATTGTCAAAACTGTTTCTCATTTCCTTATTAAGCATGATGATAAGGTTTTTTAAAAAAAAAAAAACCAACAACACTATGTCTGGATCTAGTTTAAAATTTCTTTTTCTAATGTTTTATAAATGAATATATTTTTACTTTGTGAAATATTTTTCTGTTAATAATAATATTCTGAATTTGTGAGATTCATAGATTATTGGACATATCTACTGTGAGTGATTGATTTTTCATTTTTAGGGGTATTTTCGACCTAATTTTTGTTAATTATATAGATTTTTATCTAGCCAGTTTGAAATTGATTTAAAACATTGGTGCCCAAGAAAAGTAGTAGATTATTGTGACATAATTCTGTTTTTTTTTTTTATTTAAATTGTTTGGAAATTTTGGCGCATTACTTGTTATATTTTATTCAAATTAGCTTGGCTTATTAAATATTATTTTAATAAATTGTAATATTTCAGATGGATTCTGTTTATTGCATTGGTAAATTAGTTAATTCATCTCTCTTCAATAATATAGTTTTGTGCACGTAAAGTTATTAGTTTATAAATTTGTTAAGGCGGAAAACAGATTTCCCATTGAAAATGCATTTTTGAGCATCTGAATTCATTATCTCCTTAAATAGGCCATCTGTTGAGTGTTTGTTTGTTTTGGTATAGGTACAAAATCTTTAAAACGTATCTAAATATATAGCTAATAATATCTGCTACAAGATTATAATTTCACTTGCTGTTGAAACACAATATCTTCTATAAAAAAAAATACTGGAAAAGTCCATTGGGGTCAGTGCAATATTGTTTTTTTATAGTTTGGACGATGCTAGCAATAGATCGATCTGAAAATTGGTAGGAATATAGCCAGACACATGTACTATTAGCAGGAAAAATTTAAACACTTGACGACTTACCAGTAATAATATCAATAAAATAAAAATGTATATACTTTCAATGCAAAATATTAATATAAAAAATATATTTTATTTTTCAAAAATTTTCAAAAACAAAAATGTTCATCATCAAAAGTAATCGGATTCACTTCTTTTAGCAATGATATATCTTTACATAAACTGAGCATAATCAATTTCAAACCAAGACCTATGTTAGAAGTAAGGAAACCCCCCTCTCAAGATTTTACGGTATTTTTGGACACAAGAATTTCCAGGATTTCACATAGCTACATCATTGGTGTTTTGTTTGTATTGGCCTTTTAGTTTATTTATAATTTATAGGTTGCTTTTCTTTACACATAAAATAATTTAATTTGGCAAAGCTTGGCATATTACCCTGTTTCATACTCAAAAATAGTAAAGATCCATTCACTTTTCCTGGTAGATTCTAAATTCCCATTAAAAACTTAATAATTTGGAGATAACTCAAATCACT
This sequence comes from Biomphalaria straminea, assembly GCA_021533235.1. NCBI lineage: Eukaryota > Metazoa > Mollusca > Gastropoda > Planorbidae > Biomphalaria > Biomphalaria straminea. Next base: position 1,843 of record JADKLZ010008714.1, read on the forward strand.
GATTTAAAAATGGTAAAAGTCAAAAAGTAGAATCATAAGCACTAAATTGACTAAAGAAGAATGTTAAAAATTATTAATATTAATATTATAAAACTAAGATCAAAATTTTGAGAAGTCTATTAGATTTAATTAGATCTGTTAGTGAGTTAGTAGCTATGTGAAAATCTGTAAAACCGGAAGTAAAAAAATGGCATAAAATTTCTGTATATATAGGCCCTTGATTGAAGTCGATTATGATTTTAAATCCATTGAAATCATTGCTAAAATGGGTAGATATTGATACATTTTATATGGAGGAACCTTTTTTCATGTGGACTGTATTTTCTTACTTTTTTTTTAACATGAAAGTATATATGTATTTTTATTTTTACTGATACTCATCTTAGGTACGTACTCAGGTGTCAATTTTTTTCTATCTAGTAGATAATGTATCGAGCTATGTTTCTGCCAATTTTTACTTTGATACCTTGCTTGGATCGATTACAAAAAAATTTAGAAAGTTTGCACTGATTCATATGGGATTTTCAATTTTTCCGATTTTTTTTAAAAACTATCGTTGGTCACTCCCAAAAAAATGCTTAGTAAAGGCTAGTAGATATAGCAATCATGTAATTTTCTAACTAGTTATTAATGAGTTTTTGTGCATTCTCTTTTTTCTATTAATTTTAAAGCGCATTTGAAAAAATATTGTTTCAGATGATTTTGATCCCACTTTTTAAATATTTTGTTATTTTCTCCCATCACATCGCAGCCATTTTGTCCACGCCTCTCTGACGTTTTTTATAGATCTAGACCCGATAATTTGTTTATTTCATCAATATTTACATTTTAAACAAGTAAAGTTCATAAAAATAAAATAAATCTGATTTGTGAGCAAGAAATTTACTACGAATACTAGCTCTACAAATTTCTTATTTAATAAGTAGATTTATCCTCTACGAAACTCAATTCCAACTTCTTAATTGTGGGTATGTCTTGCGAGCTGAGCGATTGAGAGAGGCGATGACGCGTGATTTTCTTGTTCCGTTACAACCCATGTTATCTCAAAACGATACAAAAAAATCATAACTTTCTAACTATTAATTAAAGATACAGTCATAATTTATATACCATTGGAAAGTTCTTTTAAAGTATTTTAATGATGTACTAACGAAAAATTGTATTTTCAAAGATAATTTTTTTTATTTCACCTCCCTACCACTACCTAGAGTAGAGTTAGTGTTAAGCTAATCTTAAAATATAGATTTAGATCTAGAGGAGCGTACCGATGTTGGCCACGCTAAGCCGATCTCCGGCCATTTTCAAGTTTCAAAATTCATAACTCTGTAATGGTCTAACCTATAAAAAAACTGAGGGTCTCAATGAATTCGTCATTCTTTTGTCTATAAAAATAGCTTCTTTGCAATGTATCACTACGCATAGTTAAAATTAGATCTAATGTGAAAAGGGGGTAGGGTCGTTTTTCTGATCTGAAAAGTTATCGGCCAGTTTTTTGTCTCTGTAAAAGTTGTGGGCCGGTTTGGAGATTTATCGGCCACATCAAAGGAAATATATGTAAAACATGTTATTATTAAGACATTTCATCCTTAATTTTATTTTTTTGTACATTAGCGCAACGACACAAGCCATATTGTCACTTTTCCCACGCTCCACGCTTTCATTCTCGGCTTGTAACTGACGTCACACCTTTGCCATTACTTTGGGCCTAGCTAGGGAAAAAATCGCCTCTGTTATGGGGGAGAAGAGGAGGAGTATACTCTCTCTACTGTACCTTTATTGTCTCTACGGGGCACTTTTTTTTCCCCGTAGCACAGCTCTCACTAGCGCAGTGTGTGCCTGTCTCACCTTAGCCTTTTTGGTACCAGTCGATCGATAATCGCTAGTCTCCTGCTCTCACCTGTTTTTTTTTCCTTAGAGCGTCTCCACTCTTATGGTATGCTTGGGAGACATGGAATAAAGGGGAGTGGGGGGAGGCTTCATACTCTCTTTTGATTTTAACAATCTCTTAGACCACACATAGCATAGTGTGTATTTATCTACTTATCACAAGCCCAGTGCACGTTGATGTTTCACACAAAGGCCTTAAGCGCACCTGGTCAATCAATAATGTAGGCTCGATGTCTACAATGATTTTGCTATTGCGTCTTATTTTTCAGCAGCCTATTGATGCTGGTTTAGAAATGTATTGTGAGGTGCACAGAAGTGCCATAACATTTGTACATATTAGTTGCATTTTAAATGGTTTAAAATAAATTGTTCTACGTTTTGCATATATGCGATCTTAAGATTTTTTTATAAATATGTTATAATTTTTTTTTAGTGAAACACGTAACAAACACATACAAGATTACATACATAACTTAAATATACATTTTGTACTATATTATTTTGACAAAATACAAAGTTATTTCATTAATTGTTAAAAAAAAAACAACAAAAAAATAATAATTTCCCCTCCTTTGCAGCGTCAAGTTATTTCCCTTTGATGACTTGCTTCATATGTTTTCATGGTAAAACTTGTGGGCCACCCCTATTTACATGTTTAATTGGGAAAAGAGAGTCTGGGTTTTGAAAATTATTTGTTTCTATGTCTATTTAGAAGCATTATATCTGGGTTTTAAGTGGCTGATGGATCTAGGGGCTTAAAAATCGTCTTAGCTCCAGACCCTACCTCGTTCTGCCCATTGGGAGAAAAAAAGGTCAGTTTTACAGTAGTCTACTTTGAACCCAAATAAAATTACTTTCTCTCAATGAAAAAGGGAGCTGTATGTGTCGGAAGTCTGACAAAATAGTCCATGCGCAATATTTAAGAGGAAGTTGGGCAGTAAACATTCTAATAACGAAGTTTTAATAATAATAAAGTGAGGTGCCCGATATGCAAGACGAAACCTGGGTGGCCGACATCGGTACGCTCCTCTAGATCTAGATCTAAAATCTAGATTCTAGATTTATAATATAAAAAAATAGATCTACTCTGTGTTGTAGAGCAGGGGCGGACTGGCTATATGGGCATCCGGGCAAATGCCCGGTGGGCCGGTACCCATATGGGCCTTTAGGGCCACGGAAGGGCCACATTGATGCCACTATGTATTAAATTTTTAAAGGTGTTAAAATATGCTGTATAAAACGGCCCTCTTTGCGTCGTTTTTTTTTTTTAAAAACTCTATACAGTGTAATCAAACTAATTTTCTCAAATAATGTAATGGCCTACATCCGTAGACAGTGATACAAGATCTAGTAGGAGTCATCCTTTTAGGGGCTACACACTTAGCAATTAAAAAGTAACATTTATAAGGCCTATACTTCCCATCAAAAGTAGGCCTATAGATCTATCTGTATGCACATGTACAGTTAGCGATGCCTCAAACTAAACAGAATGATTTTGAAGACAAGTATAATATGCAATTAATGGGCCTGATTGTGTAGAAATGCCCGGGCCGATTTTGACACCCAGTCCGCCCCTGTTGTAGAGACAAGAGAAGACTAATAAAAATAAGACTAAGACTTGAGTACTTGGACTAAGACTTTAGTAAGTTGGAATTGACAGACTGAGTGAGACTGAGTGAGAGTCAGTGACTGGCTCAACTGAGTCCTGACTCATTGACTCAGTCAAGTGAGTTGAGTGAGACTATGACTGAGACGTCTCTGAGTCCTGACTGTAGTCTAGATCTACTTTAGTACTTATTATAGGAATTTCTAGTGCATATGTTTAGATCTTAATATTGGGCCTAGATCTATTAGGTGCAGTTATAAACTATACCAACTTACTTTTAAATCATTTTCGGGTAAATATTTGCACTGCTTTGCTACTTCTATCCAATGATCAATGTCCGCCATTTTCCATTCGTTCGTATGATTTCACTCCCCTAGCCCCTTTCATAATCCCCGCTTGACTTCCTTCTTTGCATTTAACCCAAAATAAAATGGTCCAATCAAATTTAAAAAAAAAAAAAAAGTCTTATAAATAAAACCTACACTTGTTGTGAAGTCATATAATTTGTTTTCCTTACCTGACCAATAGTATTTGTTACCTGTTACATATCAAGACTTGTAGCCGACTTTCTCCATTCCTCTCTATCCTTTGCCCTGTTTAGAACTTCTTTCAATGGTAGGCCCGTCCATTCTTTTATGTTGTCTTCCCACCGCTTTCTCTGTCTGCCTCTTCTTCTTTTTCCTGGTACTGTTCTCTGGAGGAAGGTCTTTGCGAGCCCAGAAGAGCTTGTTATATGGCCATAGATTTTAAGCTTGCATTTTTTCACTGTAGTTAGCAGGTCATCATGGGGTCCGATCGCTGCAGTAACCCTGTCTCTAATCTCTTGGTTTGTGATGCGGTCTTTAAATGTGATGCCTAGCATCTTTCTGTAACATCTCAATTCCATTGCTAGGATCCTCCTCTCTAGCTCTGCAGTCAGCGTCCAAGACTCACAAGCATATAGAAATGTGGCCATGACCAGGGAGCGCATCAGTCTGATTGCTTTATAACAGCAGTTTCTTTAAATACGCCAGATTACTGCATTCATCAAGACATCATCTTTCTTTTGATTCGGATGAGATCTTGTCCATTTCTCATTTATTTTATTTACTATTAGTTTTTTTTTTTTCATTTCTTCTGGATAGAGTGCAACGTTTAATTGTGAGTTTGTTCTCCCACTCTTGGCGAGTGCCTCAGCCTTTTCATTCTAGTTCTATATGTGCTGGTATCCATTGTATCCTTTAACTCTTTCTCTCCGTAATTATTTACCACATTCTGATGGAATCAACGTTGGTATCGTCTTTAGGAGAGAAAGAGTTAATTGTCACCCTTTTTTTTTCTGCTATATATCAATGTTTTCTTATCTTATCTTATCTTATATAATACAGACGTTACTTCAAAAAAGAAGATGATTACGTCCTACGCGTCATGCATTCAGTCATGCATATTTACCAGTGACTTAAATTCTGCCAAGTCACTGGTTTTCCTGGCTAGCTCAGGCAAACCATTCCATGCTCTAATGGCACTAGGGAAGAAAGAGCATTTGTACAGATTTGTCCTAGCATATGGGATGAGGAATGTGCCTTTATCTTTGTGTCTTTCTGAGTATTTTATTAAGTTTTGTTTTTGTATTTGGAGATTATGGTTCAGTGTTTTGTGTATAATTGCTACTTTACTCTTAAGTCTTCTATCCTGAAGGCTTTCTAAATTTAGTGATTTTACTAAAGGTGTTACTCTAGTGAAATGTGAATATTCGTTTGTTATGAATCGTACTGCTCTATTTTGTGTCTGTTCTAGTTTCTTAATGTTTTCTTGAGTTGAGGGGTCCCAAACAGAGGATGCATATTCTATTATTGGCCTAACCAAGGTTAAATAGCATTTTAGTTTTATGTTCTTATTTGATTTATAGAAATTTCTTTTAATAAACCCTAATGCTTTGTTTGATTTTTTTATAGTTTCATCAATATGGGGATTCCATGACAGTTTTTCATTTATTATAACACCTAGGTATTTTGCGTTTTTAGTCTGTGTTACTGGTTTACCATGAATAAGATAAGTGGAATTAATTTGTTTTAGTTTTTTTGTTACTCTTAATAACTGACATTTTTCTGGGTGGAAAGACATGCTCCAATTTGATTCCCATTTCTGTAATTTATCTAATTCTTTTTGTAAAATTTCTGTGTCTTGTGTTGTTTTTATTGTCCTATATATTATGCAATCATCTGCAAATAATCTAACTTTTGTTCCTGAACTAATGCAATTTGGTAAATCGTTTATGTAAATTAGAAATAGTAGTGGACCTAAGACTGTTCCTTGGGGTACACCTGAGTTTACTGTTATTGGTGTTGATTTAGAACCATCTATTATTACAGTTTGTTCTCTTCCTATCAGAAAATCTTTAATCCACTGATGCAATGGACCATCAATACCAAAATATTTTAATTTTTTAAGCAAACTATGGTGGTGAACTTTGTCAAAAGCTTTGGAAAAGTCTAGTAAGATAGCATCTATTTGTTCACTATTATCTAAGCCTTTTGAAAAGTCATCAATTAGTCCTATTAGCTGTGTTTCACATGATCTATGTTTCCTAAAGCCATGTTGGTATGGAGTAAGGACATTATGTTTATCTAAGTGGTTTATGATGTTGCTACATATTGTGTTCTAGGATTTTACATGTGATGCTGGTAAGTGATACTGGTCTGTAGTTTCCTGGGTCAGATTTTTCTCCTTTTTTAAATAGAGGTGTGACATTAGCTTCTTTCCAGTCCCTTGGTACTCTGCCCTGGTTAAGAGATGCCTGAAAAAGTATTTTGAACACAGGTGCTAGTTCTTTGCTAAGTTCCTTGAGTAATCTAGCTGGAATACCATCAGGTCCAGACGCTTTATTCGGCTTGATGCTTGCTAATAGTTTTTGGACTCCATTTTCCTGTACTTCTATCTCTTCTATATTGTCTACTTGGTTTAAATTAATTGATATGTCTTTGTCTCCTGGGGCTGAGAATGCTGATGCAAAGTATTTGTTTAGGATGTTAGCTTTAGTTTCATTATCGTTATGCGTTAAGTTGTTTTCTCCTTTTAATGGCGCTATGCCGGTTGTTTCCATTTTCTTAGACTTAATGTATGACCATAGGTTTTTGTTGTTATCTTTAGATATTACATTGTTTATGTACTCATTCTGCAGCTGCCTGCTTACTTTTTGGGTTAGGTGCTTAATTTTTATGTACTTTTTATAAACTCTTTCTGCCTTAGTTTCTTTAAATTTTCTATATAGATTTTCCTTCTGTTTACAAAGCTTCTTTAATCTATTATTAAACCAGCATTTATTTATTTTATTTGATGTGTATTTAGTGGGTATGTGATTTTCTATAATGTTTTTAAGATTGTTTTTTATGAAATTCCAGAGGTCATCAACTGGTTGGTTAATGTCTTTTTCTGATAAGAATGTTTGTTGAAAGTTAAATGTAGCTTGGTGTAATTGTGTTAGGTTACATTTGTTCCAGAGTAAGATTTTTCTTTTGGGTTTAATATTGGCTACTGCTTTTATCTGACTGCGTATTTTAATGATCTCATGGTCTGATAGACCAGGGATAATATCATAGTCTACTACTAATCCAGGTCTGTTGGTTAAGAATAGATCTAATGTATTGTTTAGTCTAGTTGGTTTTTTAATGATTTGATCTAAACTTAGGTTGTGTAAAGTTTCTATGAAAAGTTCGTTTATGTCCTTGAGGTTTTGGTGTTTGTCTATGGTTAAAGTTTTCCAATTTATGTCAGGTAGGTTGAAATCACCCATAATCCAAAAGACTGCATTTTTATTTGTCTCTTTAAGTGTGGTAAGTTGATTACATAGGTCTTGCATGTAGTCTAAGCTAGAGTTTGGTGGTCTATAAATACTGCCTATTATTAGGGATGTTGATGTGGTATTAATTTTACAAAAAATTGATTCTATATTTTTTGAGTTAGGTAAGGGGATTTCTTCTGCTATAAGAGTGTTTTTTATTGCTAAGAGAACTCCTCCATGATTATCAGCCCTATCTTTTCTAAAAATTTCATAATTACAGTTGAAGATTTCTGCATTGTAAATTTCAGGATGTAGCCAAGTTTCTGTTCCTGCAACTATATCTGGTTTCTCACATTGTAATAAAACTTCCAAGTCTGCTGTTTTATTTCTAATACTTTGAAAATTTATCACTAATGTTTTAAGGTAATTTGGTATTTCTTCTTTAGTAGGTTTGTTTAAAGAGGGTGTTGTATTAGTTTTAGATTTAACAGGAGTGGATCTGGCTAGTGGTTGGTGAGTTTGGTTTGTGATGATGTTTAGGATGTTGTATGGGTTAGAAGTGTCCGCATCAAAGGAATCAAACAGTCCTGATGTAAACTGAGGTAACCCACATGGTACACAGTGCCACGAAGCGTCTTTGCTGCCTAAGGCATAATACACAGGTGTATTCATATGGAGACATGATGCGTGGTACCATTCATCACAGGTGTCGCATTGAATGGCTTTCTGTTTCATAGTGCATACTTTTTTGCAGATGTTGCATCTATCTTTAGATCTAGGTCCTGGATTTGACTCTACATCTCCTGCTATTAATATTAAGAGTGATAGGTATTTGTTTTTGCTGTGTCTAATTGAGAATTTCCATTTGTGATGGGTAATCTTTTTTAATGTTATGGATATGTATGTTTGATTGTTTTTGAAGTTGCATTGATCTGTAGTGTGATGATTGATTATAACTGTTGTGTTAACTAAGGTAGATCTAGATCGTAACCTAACGTAACCTCTCTCTTCTTTCACTGACAATGGAACCATCAAAAGACGGGGAAGGGAAGGAGCAAAAACAAATGGGAGTGCTATCAAACGTTCATGGCAACCAGCAAAATGATTTTGCCAAACACAACCTCGAAGACATCAAAGCGGTGTTAAGTCCGTGCCGCTCGTGAATAGCAAAAAGTACGGTCTAACGTCTTGCAAATGATAATACGCACAGCGTATAGTGTACATTTTTTTGATACTCTTGTTGAATTTCAAACAAAATTAAGTGTAGGCTAATAATAATTATAAAAAATAAGTGTTTGGGGATCTGTGTCTTGCTGCTGTTACTTTTTTAAAAAAAGTTGTCTGCATTGAAAAAAAAAAAAAACAATTTTTTTCTTTGGTCGCGACTTGACCGGTCCATTTGGTACGGACCTATCGTACATTTGCCTGTTTGCCCATATAGCCAGTCCGTCCCTGACCATGACCAGGGAGCGCATCAGTCTGATTGCTTTATAACAGCAGTTTCTTTAAATACGCCAGATTACTGCATTCATCAAGACATCATCTTTCTTGTGATTCGGATGAGATTTTGTCCATTTCTCATTTATTTTATTTACTATTAGTTTTTTTTTTCATTTCTTCTGGATAGAGTGCAACGTTTAATTGTGAGTTTGTTCTCCCACTCTTGGCGAGTGCCTCAGCCTTTTCGTTCTAGTTCTATATGTGCTGGTATCCATTGTATCCTTTAACTCTTTCTCTCCGTAATTATTTACCACATTCTGATGGAATCAACGTTGGTATCAGGGAGCGCATCAGTCTGATTGAAAGAAATGTATTAACATACTTTTAAGATCAATAACATTTCCTTATAGTCTAAAGAGCGACTTTACACATTTCCTTGATGTCCATTCTCTTATCTATATATTATAACTATCTATGTTTGTTGTAAAATGTTTTATATGTTGTGGATGTTCCTTCAGAGTTGAAGATTTTTTACTTCCTAGTCCAAACCCCCCGCAGGAAGACGGGGGATGGGAGCGAGCAGGGTTTGAACCCGGGACCATCGATAAGTCCAAACGACAGACCAGCGTGCAAACCGCACGACCAGGCAGCCATCCTAGATATCTAGTAAATCCATCTATCTAAACGTTATTTCAACTAGCAAAGAATGACGTCATAAAATATATATCACGCACGTCTACATTAGGCCTACTGATGTGGCTACTATAAGCACATTTTAGGTGACGTTAGTTTGTCTCTAAATGTATGTTCATAAAGAGTCGAGGTCAAATAGTATTCTCTTTCAAGATTTTAACCCTTATCGTTCACTAACTAGCTAACCTTAAACTCAGTATGCTAACTTATGGAGTTAAACTAGCTGACCTAAGAAAATAGTGTATGGCTTGTATACTAACTTGTGATATTAAACCTACAAAGTCTGCGCCATGATATTTGACTAGCCTGTAATGCTTGAAACCTTATTTCTAAATTGAGTTTAATTATTTTATACAAAAAACGTTTCCAATGTAATTGTTTAAAATGTATTGCATTTGTATTGTAAAAAATATATATAAACAAACAAGAAAAGCAACAATTTTGTAGGTTGTGATTTCAGTTGGTTGTCTGCCTGCTCAAGTTGTATGCACTCGATGGTCTCACGTTCAATCCCTGCCCACTACCCTACTCCCACGGAATTAATTGTCGATTCTAAAGGAACATGTTACGACTTCTTAGACCAGGCCTTCTGTCACAACTGTTCCACAACACAACACACCTAACAAAGAACTTGACAACAAGACTTTCTAGTAACAAGGTGGCGATTTATTTACAAATTACATCAACAGCCAATACGACACACAATTGGCTACCTAACTTCAAACGCTTTCTAAACAACAGAACTGCCTAACACTACAAGTCTCTCTTCTTAGCTTGTACAGCTACATTTTCACGACTCGCTCTCTTACTGTACTGGACACAACTGTCTTTCTACACATTGTCTCTCAACCGTAAAGGCCTTCAGTCCATGAACACAGCACAGGTCAAGCTCGTGTGCACTAGCTGTCCACTCCTCTGTTTATGAGCCGTTGACCCGTGTGATTGGCCTGGGTGGTGTCAGTAGGCCACAACACATTAACCCTTTTGGTCCGCCACTAGAGTTACTACAATATAAAACATTCAATGTCTGCCATTGTGAAACAAACACACACACTTAGCTACAAGAAAGTCACAGGACACTTGAAAAGAAAGGAAAAACTCAACACTGCATACACTTTTTTAAAATTTTATTTTTCTCTCTAAATTCAGTATTGCAAAACAAAACAAAGAAAAGAACAAGAGCCTGTGCTACTTCTATCACCTCTTGTCTAAACTGTAAAAAAGCATTAGGACAAGGAAGTTCTAACTGTAAAAATCTGTAGATAAGCATTCCTACCACTGGCTAATATCTAAATCAAACCTCAGTGTTGATCTCCACTTTTTTTTATTATAGTGTTTTCCTTCAGGTTAACTTACAATATGAAGATGGGAATACTGATTTTTTTCGGCATTTCTATTTTAGAACCAAATTAGTTACAATATTATAAATACATGAAAGAATGCTGAAGAAATATTTTGAATTTGCAAACAGATTAAAAAACTTTATCATTTTATTTAATTTTTTTCCACAATATTTTAGTGATATTGAAATTATCTTGTATGACTTTCAGCTCATATAATTACTATAAGTTTAATTAGTTACATTGACTTATTTTTTGGAATTCAGGTTCTTAACAAATAAAGGAGTTTATAAAAATGAGTTTTCTCTAACAGTGTTTCCAAACATTGTCAAGGCCAAACCTCAACTAGGTATCTCAAAACATGAAATATCTTTTTTTTTTTTTTTATAAAACTCTTTTGAGGATAGAGCATTGTAATAGTTATACCTTTTCTGATTTAAAAGTTCTCTTTATACAAAAATAACTTTTACAGTTAAATACGACAATAGAATTCAATGTTTAAGAATGAGTCTACCACAAACATTATTTACAAAAGAAACCTCCTTTCAAATGTTGTCAGCATTATCTTACTTCATATATATATATATGTCAGTGACTGTCACCATACACATTGATCTATGCATTCAATGGGCCTCATTCACCAATTGTAAATAAACAAATTTAGCCACATCATAAGATTGATAAAATATTGAAAATTACGTATGATGTGACAACCCTACATATTGCGTAATTTGTATAGAACATAAAGAGAAAATGTTGTTTGTTTACATTTGGTGAATGATGTCCATTCATAAAGTTCTACAAGAAAGAAACTAAATCAGAATTAAAGAAATTTATTTTGGCTCACAACACTACCTTCTGCCCTTCTGGTGGATCTCAACTTGGGAACCACTGCATTAAGATATGCAAATGTTAGCTGTAGTTTTGTTTCCTTTTTTTTTTTGTTTTAAAGCATTATTGAATAGCTGGGTTAATCAATCTAGCATTCAAATTACTCTGCTAATTGAAGGTACTTGAAGTAACAAATAATTTGCCATGAACAGTCTCTCTGTCTACATGAAGAAAGATTATGATTTAAAAAAAATATTCAACCATCACACATTTGAGTCCAAGTGAAACAGTCAACAAGTTCTAGTCTAATTATATAAGTTTTTTTTTCTTTTATCTTTTTTTTTTGCCCAAGGCCCCCCCCCCCCCCAATCATGGATAATTAGTTATGTAAACTTTGATGTTATAATAAATGTAAAATATGTCTTGTCATTGTTTCTTCCTCATTACAGAACAAGTAAATTAGTTTATTGCTTGTTTTTCAAAGTGACTGAATGCATTTGTTGCTATTTATTCAATACAAATTCTTTAATAACATTTATTTTAGGATAGGTGCCATTCATAGAGGAATTAGAGATATCAAGATACAAAAAATTTGTAGTCCACTTTTATCTTGGGGAAAAAAATCTATCCAACAGCATACAATTAATGGCATATATATGACACAAACATTTTGATAGATATTTTATTTTCCATTATTTACAAGAACAATCAAATAGAATCAAATCTGGATTTCAATGTTCAAAGTGTGTGTATGCAAACATGCATGTGTGCGCGCGTGTGTGTGTATGAGTTGCATCCAAGTGTTATTGGTCATGGTTTGAATATTAATTCACACAATGACAAATATTATTGTCAATACTCTAAAATCTAAAACTAAAAAAAAACAACAGTTCTATAAATATTAAGACTAACAGTACACACATTGAAAACAATAACTTCAATACAAACAAAATAAACATAGCTGGTTATGTTTACATTCCAGCCATGTAAAAGAAATGTCTGATGTCAAAAGGATGTTATATTACAGTGACTATGTGGACTACAATGATATGCCAACAAAATAAGTTACTTTTTTTTTAAAGCTTATAGTCTCTCTCACTCAAGCACATATTAGAACATTTCTGTTTAACCATCAGAACATTTCATCAAACAGTTGACAAACATGAGAACATTTGTATGACTACAAGTTTTGTGCTGTTTGTTTGCTAAATAAGAGAAATGACTCTCTTGTTTGTAAGTAACAAATCACTCAAAGCTATCACAATGTTATTCACATAACTATAAAACCACAAATGCTCACAAACTCACCAGGTTCAAAATGAATCAATAAATAGTTTGGGGTGAGATGACAAGCACACAACTAAGAGACACATACAACTGACACACATTTGTGGATATCATGATGACATAGCAACTGTCTTAAGTGTTCAGCAAGGGGTAGATGTTGCAAGAGATGTGACTAGGTTGCCAGTGGTAGTTTGTTTTTAAAAACAAACTGTGGCCACACATGAAATGCTTGAGAAATGAGAACATTGTTTTGGCTTAATGAAATATGAATCACACTTGATATGAGAATAACTGTTGAGTCAGTTCATAAAGATGGTGAATACAAGTTGAATGCAAGTGTCATCTAGTCATGTGAGTATCACTAAACTAAAGACCAAAGATTTGCAACAGTCCTTTCAAACCAAATCCCACAAGAAATATAAACATTGAAAATAATGCTTAGTAACAAGATTCATATATATAAAATATTTTACACAAGAAACGATCACCCATAGGAACAAACAAGTTGGTTATATACTCAGAAATCATAATGAAGTAATTTGGTGTGATTTCACACATGAAATGGAACTTACTCTTGGGAAATTATAGGCCTTCCACTTTTCAGTTTTGAATGAAATAGATCTAGTCAAGAAATAATACACATTTTCAATGTAATTATTCTGCCACATTATGAACATTGGGAAAAAAATTTCATTCATATATTCATGTTGAGTTAAGATGTACAATGTCTTAATTTTTTGTCACTAAGTTGAAACAAAGAATTTAATTTTTTATTAAAAAAAAGATTCAGTAATTACCATGTGAATAATAAAAAAAAGAAACTTGGAAATATTTTAAAAATATTATAAAAAAAAGACTTTCCTTGAAAAAAACCCCACTAAATATTAATTTAGTAGATCAGTTAAACTAAAATAAATTAAATAATGATAGTAAGTCTACATGTGCTATTATAAAATGCTTGAGTCCATTACATCCATTAAAACCATTAGGAAGTACATGTAGCAAGTAAACTTCAATATAACTTGTTTGTGTACATTTGGACTTTTCCTAATGTTTTTTTATTTCACATCTAGACACTGCAATCCAACGGAAATATTTTTTAAACAGATTTAGTATATTTGAAGGCAGACCACTATCCCAAGCCTTCTGTTAGAGGTAGGCTGATATTATCACTAGCTCAGTAACTTCAGAAAATAACATAAACAAGTTTACAATTAAACATTCATTTTACAAGCTAAAAACTTGATTATCAAGTTTGCAATCAACACAGAGTTTAATAAAAGAAATAACAAGATTGGTATTTTAAAAAATCCCATTAAAATAGTCAAATCAGTTTTGAAGTGACACTATCGTGCATAGGCACACAAAGAAGGTCAAATTTAAAATTCCAGTCATCAAGATTTTTTGAATTAGCATTGGAAGATATTTTGGTCAAAGCTTAATTGAAACAAATAAGATAATCTTAAAATGAAAAAATCTTTTAAAAAGGCAATCTTTAAAGAGTTTTAAAAGAAAGTTAAAATAAACTTCTTTTTTGATTAGTTCATAGCTATTTTCACATACAAAAGAGTAACAGTAATTTTAAAATAAACACAATCTTAAAAAAAAAAATACAACTCCAATACAAAGCTTTGACTTAGAAAGTAAAACACATTTCTCACTAAAAATGTTTACATTCAGTATTTGGTTTCATTATTTTGAGTTATATATAGTCTAGCTTCAGGTTATATATGTTGTTTTGTTTGCACATATTTGGGCTCTAAGTATAAGTCAATACATTTAAAATTAATAGCATACTCTTATATTTTAAATTGTCAATCAAGATCATTATTGACATAAAGTCTATACAAACTATTTTCCAATGAACAAAGATACAATCCAATCTTTTACATCTTGGTGATGAAATCTAGAGTTGCATTTTCCCTTTTGGTGTTGACACCAATTGTGAACGTGAACAAAAAGACAACATTAAAAAGTGAATGCAATAATTTAAGATGACTATAATGACTGTATCACACAAGCAAAGGGCCTCCACCCATGACTACAAACAACTAGCATTGTGCATCGCCTTCCCCTGAGTCTCTGTCGGGTGTTCTGGCATGGACATCACTAGGTGGGTCCACTACTATTTCTGGTGGTTTGATCAGCTGGTCTCTCTCCTCGTGGTCTTCGTGGTCATCAATATAAAACTTGACGGGCATTTTTTTCTTGGACGGAGAGGAAGTTAACGCAACTGCTCCATGCTCCTCCGTCTCTTCTTTGACACCACCCAACAGAGGCTTGCTTCCATTCCTCTTAGAACTGTGTTTCTTCTGCTTTCTGAAATAACAGTCAACAACAAATCATCAATTTAATTTACATTATTTTTTTTATATCAGCATTAAAGAATGAATTTACTTTGGATGAAATAAAAAAATAAGAAGAAATTTAACAGACATAAATATCACAGGGGCTGATTTAATCAACATGTTAGTCAATATTTAAATGTTCTTCTCATGTTCAAGTTTGTATCTCAGTGACGAGTTCACTGTTGCTACAGTATAGAGTAATCAATATACAGGTACTACAATAATTAGCTACAAGATGGTATGCTAATAAGCTTTCCAATAAGTTTTAAAGGTTTTGCTTTAGTTATTAAATAAGATGAGATTGTCTCAGATTCAACAACAGTATGAAATAAATCTCAGCTAATAGACAAAACATAGGATTTTAAAGAGAAATATTTTGTTCAACCACAAAGTTTTATTGTAATATTTAGAAAGCTTTGTAATCCAATTCCATGAGCAAAGTAGCTACACTACAGTCTATCGATTTGTTATTTCAAAGCTTCAGTTTGACAAAAGCTGTTCACAAGATTTTAACAAATAAATACTTTTTTTTTTAAAGTTATACACTTCTAGTTAAAAAAAATGATTTGAAGACAGAGAGAACAAGATATTTATAAGCAATACAAAAAGTATAATAATTCTTCAGTAGCTACTATCACTGATAATACCTATTTCATTTATTTATTGATGGTTGTTAAAATTTGAGTTAGGTTTTTCAAAGTTGAATTCTGTGTAGTGACCATCAAAATTTTGAACTGCTCTTCAACTTTGAACATTTTTTTTCTATCAGCATCATTCCAATTAAAATAGAATTGAAAGTGCACAATTGTTAGGAAGAAAAAAAAAACACCCAAAAGAGAAAATATTCTTCTTACTGTACTTTTCTTTAAAAAAATAACAAACAAACTTATCAGTCCCTTGTATCCCTTCAATCAGTCTAGTAGGCCTACATCACTAAATATTCATACATTAAATAGAATGTTTAAAATAAAGTAAAAGGAAAATTTCTGTATAATCATACTTTTTCCTAATTGCAGGTAAAAATTATTATAAGCCTCTTGATAGCTAAGAATTAGCAACGACTTTAAAAAACTATTTTGTTAAATAAAATAATTATTAGCTATTAATAATTTAATAATAGTTATAATTGTTGTATAATAGTTATAATTGTTGTTATTGCTCTTATGTAACTGTTATAAAAGCATTAGAAAGTCATCAGAAAGAACAAATACTGAACCATATGTACACATCTCACCTAGCATTGTATAATAAATAAGGATTGCTGTAACAAGAGAATAAATGAAGTTGTTTGATCAGTTCTTTCTAAGCCCATAGTCAATTTGTATAATCTAACAACATACTATATACTCAAATAAGAGATGTTAGCCATGGCTTCCTATTCATAGAGTTAATAAACTTAACATGCAAACATTTCTTTATATTTTGACATAATATGAAATTAAATAAACAAATCAAAGTCTTTCTCTCTACTTTTGAAGAACAATAAATCAAATAAGTAAATTTATCATGCCTTAATTGAAAGCTGTTCAAATGAGAACAAAATTAGAGGGTTTTTTATTTAAATTATTTACATACATATATCAAAACTAATAACTATATACATTCTGATATGTTGGTTGCAAATAGTCTGCGGTACAAAAGAATTTTAAATAATGTTTTATCTCTGTAATATTGTCATAGTAAAAATTTAATATCAGTCGTCAATATTTTTGTAACATGTCAAGAAATAGTTACTGGAAGCATTGTCTCATGTTGATTACAATGTTCTTGATACAAGGCACAAACCAATCTAAGATGTGTATCTAAAACTAAGCATTCTGAGCACATTGAGATATTCACTTTAAGACTGACACAAAACTAAATCTAGTGATTCAATTTTAGAGACAAATACAGAATAGAATAAACACTAAACTTTGTTTTTGAAGAGAATTGAAAATTCATTTTTTTTTTCAGAGGAACAAAAAACAAAACAGGAAACATACAACAAAAATAAATGGCAATAGTCATGGAAAGAACGCTTGAATTCAAAGCAGGTGATGATGTGTCCGTGATGTTGACAACATAATCCTGGTGTTACAACAGCGTCAGATGTCACACATGTCAATGAGATACATTATCACAGAATAATGTTGGATCAAGCAGTGTGAAGAATGACTGGATGGTCATGCATAGAACCAGAGTTCAGAAGAGTGCAAGCATAAACAACAAAACTAGTTAAAAGGGCTGAACACTATCAGGCAGGCTACTCTGGAGAGACAGCATCCAGAACTTACCGCAGCAAAGCTGATTGGACTACCAGCTTCCTCAGAGCTTTCTGTTACATCATTAAGCTGGTCCCCCGACATTTTCTGGCTACCCAGTGACATGCGATTAGCACTGTGGGCATGTCTATACAATTATTAACATGCAAATTCTTTCAAGTTCTATGTTAATAATCAATTTAGCATTAGGAAAAAAAAATGTACTGAATCTCCAAAGTGCACACTTGCAAGAATCATGCAAGAAGTTATTAAAAAAAACAACATTTGTTTAACTTAGTTTAGTATTATTTGTGTTCTTTTGGGCAATTTTAGTTCAAATAAGGTTTAAATCATGCTTTTATTGCTTTAAAAATCTATCATGCTTCTCTTAGATTTTTTCTATTGAACCTAAAACTACTGGGACTGAAAAGTATTTAGGCTAACATTTACCCAGGCCCAAAAATCTGGTCATTTTAGATTGTTGAGATAGTCTTTAATTTATTGACAAATGAAATAGACACTAAATTGTTAGAGATGTAAAACAGATACACAATTTAGCTGAGGACAACTTAGAATGAAGTGCCCAAACTGGAAAGAATTATAAGCAAGTAGTAATAAACTAACATGAAAAAAAATTGGCTGATTTATTATTTCTTATGCAAACATTATTATATGCAGAATGTTTCATTCCAAATCGACATTGCTTTGTCATTATCAAGTGACTATAAAATAAGTGAAAATGTCAGCTCAATTTTAGCTAAGCCTGAGCTGTATTTTTAACTGGTGGTAACAAGTAGAAGGACCTCAAAATTAAAATCATCAGTATGTACAGTTTTCTGCTACACTTCAAACCTGTAAGATACAGCAGCCAACCACTAATAAAATAGAAGGTTACACATTTGTATACAAGTTGTCTATGCAAATACACAAAGAATATGAGCACTAACAAGTTTTGTGTCAGTCTTTAAACCTACCAAGTTGACTTCAAAGTGACTTACTAAAGTCACTTACAAAAACACAAACCAAACACATTGAAGGAAAGTGACAAACTAGCAAACCTCTTCCACTTCTACTAAACCGTGAAACTTTCAAAAAACAAACAGTACTTTCCAAAAGTCTCTTAAATGTTATCAAAGAAATAAGCCAATAATTTAGTTTATCTTCACCAGTAGTAGAAATTTCACAGTCAAACCTTGAAGTATGAGCTTCTTGGTTAGCAAAAAATTTAGCCAGACAAGTAAAAATAGATTTTAAACTTGACACAAGCATAAACTTACTTTAAAAAGTCTGAGATTGTACAAATATTTGACAAATGCTTATTTAATTATTTTTAAAAAATTCCTACTAATTAACTTCAAAATATCAAGACATAGGGATTCACATGAGAGTGAATTTAAACATTAAACTTCAACCATAGTAGAAGTTTTTTTTTTTGTAAGGCTCAAAAATTGGTAAAAAAAAAACGTTTAGTCCTTTCTCAGTGTATGGTTCTCTTGATTTAATTATGTCAAAAAATGCTAATGCTAATTATTTTCTAGTAAGTTTCATTTAGTCTTTTTATTATTGTTCAGAATAATGCACAAAATTGTACTCAATCTTTTAAGCATTATTTAATGATAACTGTATATAATATTCTCTGTTTTTAAATATAGAGGCTATAGTGACCTTGCAAATGAAGAACTAAATGTTTTTATGTTTATGTAAGATATTAATGTCTAAAAGTATCAAAAAGGTTCCCAGACAAAGTATTGACCATAAATAAAAAAAAAAAAGCTAAATATACTTATAGAACTTTTATTCATATAGACCATCCCATCTTTTTTTATCAAATCAGAATTAGTTTTATTAACTGATGGGCTATTATTTTTTTGTATTCCCAACCCCAACCAAAAAAAAAATCAAAGATTATCTGTGATAGAAATTGTTAATAAGAACAGTATGAAATGTGAATTATATTTTTGTGGTAAAAAAAACAACAACAACAAAATGTATCCCACTACCCTATAAAAAGAATGGTACATTTTCAAACACATTCTTTAAAACTATCTAAGTCTTTTTATTTCTTTTTCATAGCCTATGCTCCCACTTTGATTCAGAAATGTTAAAAAATGATAATTTTAAATGACATGCAGTACAAGGGCAGTAAAGTCTTCATCTTCCTTGTCAGTTAAGTTCACTTTTGGAAGTGATCATTTCATAGAATAGTAGAAGTGTGAGTCACAATTGAGTCATTTGAATACCCCATAAAATTGAACTGAGTATTAACTTAAATATTTGCAATGTCATCAATATTATAACAAAATTATTACCAAGTTTTGAAACAAAAAAAAAAGGTATATACATTTTTAACAAGATTTTTGTTTAGCTTAACATGGGTTTCTAATAAGACATTAGAATCTAATAGAGTAGGATCCACTAGAACCTTAGAAACAAATAACTGGTCATCTTAGCCAATTCAGCAACTTATTTTAAATTTAGAACTCTCTCTTTCATCCCCCCCTCTTACTTTTCAGCCTGTATTAATGGAACAATAAATTTGGTTTTAAAAACAAGTATCTTTGGTTTCATGACTTTGAAAGATATATAATAGTTCTAGAAGTTTGGCTCAGTTTCTGCTGGATATAAACTGTTTTGTTTCCCCATTAACTGTTCAGTTAGTCAAATGTTTGTTATGTTTTAATGAACAAGTTAGTAGTCAATGAAGTGAAAAGATCACTCACCTATATCTGATCAGTGAAAGAGGTGCAAGAGGAAGGCAAACAAAAACAGGAAATAGATTTAGTCAAATGAACATTTCAAAGAAACAAATATCTTTAAAAAAAAAAAGATTACAATAATGACATCTATTCTAAAGTCTAAGTCTAGACAAACCAAATAAATGCAACAAGTGCAAATAAACTATTGACTTTGTCTCAGATTAACCTTTATATTAGATGATAAATTCAACAAAGAACTTTTTTGAAAGCACAAACTGTTTGAAAGAAAAGACTTGTAGTTTTAGTGGGATTTCAAATAACTTGACATAATGGAATTTCTAAACAATTTTTACTTTGGTCTAATTATTGTCAGGTTCTATATATCGGAAAATATTTCTAAAGTCGAAACACTAATGGAATACTGAGCTGATTAGGGATACCATACATCTAATAACAAACATTTATGTCATTGTTAAGTTTATTTATTCTTTGCATGTAATCTTATATACTGATAATTAAAATATTGTTCTAACATTTCAATATTTATTTGATATTTAATATTTAGCTTTTTTTTCTTCTCAAGACTTTCTGAACATTTATCAGCCTAGAAATTTTTTTAAATGTCACCTTAAAAAAATGGAAATCATTTGAAATCTGCATCGGTCTCCACTAGTGACATTTGATCTTGTCATGTTAAGACAGAATCTCAAAACATGAAAACATTGGAAACTAATTGCAAGCAAAAATTCCTAACTAAAGTGCAATTCAAGGAAAAAAAAACAATGGGAGATAGAGAAAAGAAAATTGGTTGATTAACAGGTGCTTAGTTCCAGCTGAAATATATATTTGAGCAATAATAGTAACTTCATGATTGACTATTACTTTGTTTAAACTACTAAGGACATTTTTTTCTTTAATTAACTTTTAAGTTATAATGAATTGCAGCATTTAAGATAAAACTTTTCCACTCTGAAGAAAACAAACATTTTGAAAACTTATTTTTAACATTAAAAGAAATGTCCAGCCGACATACTTTTTAGAACTACTCCTATGTCCATTCTCTTCTTTAGTCTGATTGGCCAGATTGGATGATGATTCATTAGACATAATGGATTTCCACATGGCTGTCTTGGACATCTCTTCTGATATATTCAACACATCAACATCAGCTTTAACTGTCCAGTTTTCACTAGATATTTCACCAAAGCCCAGAGCTGCCAAGGGTATAGCAGTTGAGTCTTCAATAAGAGATCGTCTTTGCTGAAGATTTAGAAAACAAAATATTATATTCTCATCTTAAAGAAATTTCAACAATCAAGTGGTTGCTTATTGACTATATACATCTACAATTCCAATAATTCACTTGAAAAAAATTAATAAAAAGGATCCTTTTAGTAGAGTTAATAACTACCCACAGTTATATATAGAGACACATATATGGCTAATGAAAAGCAGATTTAGTAAGAAAGAAGATTGATGTGCCAATACTAGGATTTCAGATTAAAAGCAGTTTACTTAACTGCTGCAATATCAAAAGCTTATGGAGGAAGTAGGCTTGTAATTCATAAAATACAATGATTGTACATAGAAAAAAATCTGGCCAGTACCTCCTCAAGTTTCATCTCTTGATCCTCTTTCTCCCTCTTGTGTGTTTCTGGCATGATGTCATCCAACCACTTGAGTTCTTGTTGAGTGAAGATTTTGTCCATACCCTTACGGACAAAACACATAGCTAGAACCTGTAGCAAGACAATAAAAACATTAGTTAAGACAGCTAGAACCTGCAGAAAACTAAATACATTTAAATGAATAGAGGAAAGAAGGTTGACAGAACATGTCTGGTACTACAACAGTTTAACAGACCATAGGACAGGTGAAGTTGAATTAAAAATTTTTAAAACTACTGTTTAAAAAAAATGTGGTTATTTTGATGGCATTTTCTATGTTCTAAGTCAATTAAGTCAGAATTATATTTTTACCTAGCTCACAAAACTAAACATGTTCACTTCAAATAAAAAACAACAACTCTTTTTGTATTTAGCATCAATTGAAAGCATCTATCAATGCAGCCACACCCAGAATTAAAGATTTCAGAGAAATATTCTAAGCTGATACTGTTAGAAAAGTTCCATTTATTGACAACAATCTAAGATTTATTCTAAACAAAGCACCTGTTATAAAATCTGTATATATTAGCTATTACTTTATTCATCAGTATTTCTATCTGTGACTCACCATGACTGGGAAAGCTATAGAGATCACTTTGATAGACTTGATGGCCCACAAAATACTTAGACAGATCACTTGGATGGCAGTGAAAATGTGCACACGGTTTGTCTTGACATGGCGGAGATACAAGAGGTCAGGTTGATACTTTGGAGGCATGAGGAGGATCAAGATGCGGTCAACAAATTGCATGCCCCTGAGAGAGGACACACCCATGTATAGGAAGACACCGAATAAAACTGGCATAGGAATAAACTGAGGGAAGAAACAAAAAAAGCATTAGTTTATTCACAACACAAAACTTGATAGATCAGTCTATGAACCATAAATTAACATATCAGTTACTAACTAAAAGTCATCATAAAAAACCTTACATTTCGAGACTTTCCTGGTTGAATTCATAGAAAATATGTGACTTTCTATAAAATAATACATTCATAAATCTGTTTAACTAATACAAATCCAAAAGTCGACATAGGAAACTGTTAATGTTTGATAGACAACACTTATGAACACAATAAAAAAATTTAATCACAAAAAGTTTCTCATCTTCTTTAGAATTTAGTATACCAAAGTATACTATTGCCCTAGATACGAATAGCACAGTCCACAGCAGCCCTTTCTAAACTTAAAATAATATGGAAAGATAAAGGCTTAGCCCTCAGTACCAAAATCAGACTGATGCCCTCCCAGGTCATGGCCACATTTCTATATGCTTGCGAGTCTTGAACCCTGACTGCAGAGCTAGAGAGGAGGATCCTAGCAATGGAAATGAGATGCTACAGAAGAATCCTAGGCATCACATTTAAAGACCGCATCACAAACCAGGAGATTAGAGACAGGGTTACTGCAGCGATCGGACCCCATGATGACCTGCTAACTACTGTGAAAAAACGCAAGCTTAAAATCTATGGCCATGTAACAAGATCTTCTGGGCTCGCAAACACCTTCGTCCAAGGAACAGTACCAGGAAAAAGAAGAAGAGGCAGACAGAGAAAGCGATGGGAAGACAACATTAAAGAATGGACGGGCCTACAAATAAAAGAAGTTCTAAACAGGGCAAAGGATAGAGAGGAATGGAGAAAGACGGTGTTCAAGTCTTGCTTTGTGCCCCAACGGTCCACCAGACTAAGGGATAGAAACACAGAAATACCAAAGTATGGGGATAGAAACACTAGTCTCATTGTGTTAATACCAGTTATGAGTTAAAACTATTTATATTCACCTTGAGAACAGAAGTTAAAAACACAGAAACTCCAATGAACAAAAATATCAAAGTGCCAGTAACTCTTTGTTCTCTGAGGAGTAAACACACAAAAAAAAACAACACTATGCTAATTGTGTCAATATTATTAAGTAGAACAAATGTACAAAATATAAACTCAGTATAAGAAGAACACAAATTAAAGAGAGACAAATCTCTATTTTTGTTGTCAAAGAAATTAAAAAATGCAAATATTGAGCTCTTGCCCACTGAATCTATAATAAAGTAATGCTTATGCCCAATTTCATTCTCTATTCAATTAACAAATAGGTCCTACAGTATTTACCACCCTGTCACGTACACATGTTGTTTTGCAATAGGCAAGGTCAACAAAAAACCCAAGTTATTTTTAGCTTGTCAGAACACCAGTCACATGACATAGAGACGTCTATGTGGTTGGTTGAGAGAATGAATTCAAAACGAGTCTGCTGACAACTTCCGCCCAGAGAACTGGAATTAATTGGGTTGGAGCCTAACTTTTGTAGATAGCAGTCACATGTAATTTTGTAGTTCTAGAATTTAAAGAAATATGTCTTTGTTCAGCTTCTTGTTTCATTGAAATAATATTTGTACATAGCTGTACTTATGTTGAGTTTTAATAAAGGTTCCTGAGTTGTTTTATGAAGGCATTTACTCTATTGAATCCTAGATCGTCACTGTTTAATATTATATTTCAAAATACAATCCCCGGCAACACAAGACTTCTCTCCTAACAGCTAGTGACATCTAATATCATCTCAAGAACAGATCGTGACATCAACAACCAACTACTAGAGAGAGAGGGATTGTGACACACCCCACATAAAATCTCAATCTGATCTAGTAGCCTTTCATTTCTAGTGGTTCTTTTTCTATTGTGCTAAAACAACTATTTTAACAGAACAGTATAGACACACAGAAGTCAATATCCCCAGTTTTACCAAGTCCTCTACTACTGGTCCTACAGCTATTATCTTCACCTTACTCCCAAGAATTTGGCACTTTCTCCAGGGGCAGAGCACTGAGATTCTTTCTTTAAACTGTTCACATGGTTGATGGACAAGACTGTGGCAGCAACAAACCAAGGCAGGCCAATGAAAGAGCAGATAACTATCAGAGTGGAGATGACAAACAAGTCAAGGTGGTAGCCTCCTCCTTTCTAGAAAAACAAATTAAGAAACAAGCCATTCATAATTCTGAAACAGTATTGTCCTCCTGGAAAAATATAGAAGTAGGGTAGGTTAAAAAAAGTCATTTTTCTTTTGAGAACCAACCCTAATCACTTGTATTGAATGTTAACACAATTACATTCTAGTGTGTGTTTATTAAGGTAATAATAATAACACAATTTATATAGCAATGTTAGAAAACATTAAGTAGGTTAAAGATGCTATGAATAAAAGGCAAACTAATCACTAAGTTTTGAACAACTTAATGTTCTTATTGTAGTGAAGCATGTGGCATGTGCTCAATG
This sequence comes from Biomphalaria straminea, assembly GCA_021533235.1. Classification (NCBI taxonomy): domain Eukaryota; kingdom Metazoa; phylum Mollusca; class Gastropoda; family Planorbidae; genus Biomphalaria; species Biomphalaria straminea. Next base: position 26,914 of record JADKLZ010008714.1, read on the forward strand.
AGGATAAGATGAATGCCTGGACATTAGCTATGGTAGAAACAATGTTGCCCGCCCACACAGCAGTGCCCTCCTCTCCATGCAGCAGATGTGCCCAAAAGAACAACAATTGCTGATAAAAATTGGGATCAGTGATGTTGGAAGCTTCCGCATAATGTATTATGAAGCAAAGTCAAATGGAGATAACGCAATCAAATAATGAGTTCCAATAACATAGGCAAAAGGCCAACAATATAAGTTAGTCAATGCTGATAGTAAATGTAAAAAAAAAGTTGATAATAATGAAGGAAGCCTTCAAATTTCATCAAGCTAAATCTCTATGTCCATAAAAAGCTCTGCTCTCTAAAGCCACCATCTACTTATATTTCGCTGTTCTTTCTCAAAACCTAGTCTATCTTTTACTTGTCAAGCCATTTTCTGTAAGTCAAAACTTACCCTATTAATGAAACAAATAACTAATTCCTAATCATGCCATAATAACGGTATTGGAGTCTCTGCAAAGGTGTTTAACTATATGCTGCCTACTTAAAATGTGGGATGCCCCAGATTACCTGACATGTGATTAGCCACTATGGACTTACTTTTAACTTGTTCTCTTTCCTGTTCACTATAACTGCTGTGATTTGCTGGTCCATGAATATCAGGATAGTCACCAACATGGCTGGGATGATAGCAGCTATGGCAGTCCACCAAGGATTATAGCCAAAAGGATTGATAAACCATTGTCGCTTGGGATTTGTTGGCTGTAAATTTACACAAACAAAAATATATATAAATACTTTTTTTTAATGAAGTAATAGTTTGGCTCCATATTAATAAAAATGTGAAATTTGTAAGAAATTAATTTCTGATTTACTTTTATAGAGTTTTAGTTTTGAACAATGAATATAAAAAGAATGTGATTCCAGAAAGGACAATAAAAAATCTATGTTACAGCCTCAACTGCAAAGAAGAAATTAGTTAAATTCATGAAAGCTAATTGGCTACAATTAACTCTTTGTCATGACAAGTTTCAAAGTTTGAATTAATTAAAAACAAAATATAGGTATTGTCAGTCCATATATATATATCTAATATATAAAAGGAAAACAAAGGCGTATGTATGTATGTATGTATGTCCCCGTATAGAAATCAAAACCATTTCACCGATCTTGACAAAACTTGACAGAAATGTTCCTATGGTACTAACTTAGACCTGTATGTATGAATTGTTATATATATTATATATATATTAATGATGTTAGTAAAACGATTCAGTGAAAAGAATTGTTTAACTTGTAGTCTTCAAATTAAATGAACCCATTGTTGATTTCAAAGTTTGAATTGCACTATAATAAGGATGATTTGTGTTTAAAGTTGTACTTGAAATAATAAGTATATTTTCTCTTCCCCACAAAGAACTATGGCTCTCTGGAAAACTGTGAAGATGTCTTAATAAAAAACAATGCATTATTTTTTTTTCCTTTATGTGGCCAAGTAATATAAACACTAAACTTACAGCAAATTTTTCTGGTACATGGAGTTTGGGTGTGTTGATGCCAATCAGATAGTCTAAGAGAACCATACTCAAGATAGCAATAAGAACAGCAAAGTCACTCATCAGACCTCTCACCTGTGGAAGGAAAAGTGTTTTAAAATAGCTGTAAAGAAGAAAAAGTGTGTATCCATTTAATAATAATGTATGTCTAGCTATAGGAGTTGAGGTGGCTGAAGGGTAAAGTTTAGGAACCAAGTGGTCCTGGGTTTGACTCCTGGTGAAGACTGGGATTTTTAATTTCAGGCTCTTTAAGGTGACTGAGTCCACCCAGCTCTAATGGGTAGCTGAAATTAGTTGGAGAAAAGTAAAGGCGATTGGTCATTGTGCTGGCCACATGACACCCCCATTAATCATGGGCCACAGAAATAGATAACCTTTGCATCATCTGCCAAAAGATCAAAAGGTCTAAAAGGGGAACTTACTAAGCTAAATGTAGGCCTACTAATTTAAATCTGTACTGTTTTTAAATCTAGCTTTTTATTAGCTCATTTTTTGAAGGATATTTTGTTTTACAAAGTTTTTTCAATGAACACTAAAAGCATACATTCTCTATAAAACATTAAGAATGGATCAAGTGATCAATGCTTATGCTAAATGTCTTACTGTGGTAGGAAAGAAAGAAGCATTCCTTGACATTTTCAGAGACAGCGCTAGAGTGAATGTCCCAATGAACAGCAAGCAGGAGAAGAAGAACACGTCAGGAACATAGAAAGGAGTTTTACAGCCTGTCCCCAGCAGCAGGTAGTTCTCCTCATAGCACATGTCCCGTACTGTTTTGTTGGAGGCATCAAGCTCCTCTGTGATATTGATATAGGTCATGGCTGTAGTGTTGGAGATCAGTGATTGGTTAATGTAAGGGGAGGGCACTGTGCGGTTGACAAAGCAGGTACAGTTGTAGTCAGGGACAGAGTTAGGATTTAAGTTGACTGGAGAATCAGATGCTATTTTAATCAACTGAAATAAAATAAAAACATGTTTTAATATTTCTGCTAAATATATAATGAGGGACATAGAGTTCAAGACATGCATGTAAAAAAGAAATATATTTCTGTGTCAGATGCGATTTTCATCTATTGTGTGACCAGCTATATAACACTCTGCCTTATATATCACTTTGTAATTAGCTGAATGGGCAGGATGTATATTCTAAAAGAAAATGTGAATTTATTAAATCCATTTCAAATAGTTCATCTCAAAAGTAAAATAACTTCATAACACAATCAATAGAGACCATAATATATTAGATCTGAAATATGCTTTTCAATCTGTAGCAATCTAAATGTCTAAGGTTTGAGACTTTGTACTACTATTACCCTTGTCCACAATAATACTATAGCTGACACATAAACATCTTAATCTGAAAGTTGAAATTTCATTTTTAAATGTATCAATCCATAAAAATGTATTTTGAAATATTAAAGCATCAAGGCAAAGTGTACAACAGAGAAACATTTCATATGTTGGATACAGACTCATACATGTAACACAGTATCAGACAATTTGTACAAATTTGTCGGATAAAGCGACAGTTTTGATTCAATAAATGATTCCAAGTTTTCACTACAGAATTTCCATTGCTAAGATGAGCTAGAGCAGGGATGTCAAACTGGGTGTTCGGGGGCCGCATGCGGCCCGCGACCACCTTGCATGCGGCCCGCTTGGCCACCTAAAAATAATAAAAATAATGTTAAACTATTACGCTGGAGATGACAAGCAACTTGAATGGAAAATTGTATTTGTTTAACTGAACAACGAGGGTGAGTCTGCAGTGAAAGCAAGCTACATTTTGTCAAACTTCATTGCAAGCCATTTCAAATCTTTTAATAAATGTGATTTTATGAAGGAGTGTTTCGTTAAAACCGAAGTCATTTATTCAGAAAAAAAAGAGAAAGCATTCAAAGAAATAGCGTTAACTAGTGACACTGTTGCAGGTAGAATATATGACATGTCAGTCAGCTTGCTTGAACAGTTAAAGAACGACAGAGCTGATTTTGAATTATTTTCATTGGGTCTCTATGAGTCAACTGACGTAACGGGTGTAGCACAGTTGGCTATATTCATAAGGTCCTTTAAAAGGAATTTTGACATATACCAGGAACTACGTAAGTTCTTTTCTATGCATAACAGGCGAGGATGATTTTTGAGAAATGATAGGAGTTGAAAATGCAGTACAATTTATCTTTGGTAAAGCTAGATAGTCTAATAAGGTATGGAGTACCAACCATGAAATGAAATGGTTTCGATGCAAAGTTACTTGCAAAAATAAGAGAGACTGATGCTAATTTTAAATCTGCTCATTTTCAGTGCATCATTATTATTATTATACTTTTATATAGCGCTACTTTCATGCTTATAGCATGCTCGGAGCGCTTTGGTCCAATCTCATTTGTGGACCAGTGAGGGTATCTAGGAGTTGGTTTTCCATGCCTTTCCTTAGGCAGCTCAGTAAACACAACTCTGCCTTAGTCGGGTGTCGAACCTCGAGCCCCCTTCTAGGTAGCTAAGCCAAGCCAAGCTCAGGCCGCACTTAGCCTCTCGACCACGCTTAAGATTCAAGAACGCCTTGACGTGTTTGAGTTTTCTTTGTACTAATTTGGTGGGTGGAGGGGGCATCGAGGAGTTGGTTTTCCGTGCTACCTTTAGGCGCTCTGCCCAAGTTTGGTGTCAAACCTCGAACCTCCTTCTAGGTAGCTAAGCCAAGTTCAAGCGCTCTTAGCCTCTCGATCACGAGATCTGATACGATTCTGAAAATGCTGCTGGAAATGTGCAATTAGAGCTGATAGAATAGAAGTCAGGATCTTATTTAAAATCGAAGAATATTGAAATGGCTGTCCCAAAATTTTACAGTCATTTACCCTGAAAGGTTCGTTAAATTGCGGAAATTTGCAGCTAAAATTCTAGCTATTTTTGCATGCATTGGTCTCTGTGAGCATTTCTTTTCCATAATAAAAGCTATTAAAACACCTCACCGTTCGAGATTATCGGATCAAAATTTGTCATCTGTAATGAAAACGTCAGTGGCAAACAAACTTCAACCTGACATTAATAAAATGGTATCCCAGAAAAGATGTCAAGCATCAGGACAAAGAAAATAATGGGTAATCATAGTAATTTTTAATTAGCCAATAGTACTACAAAATCTAGCTAAGGGACAGGTATGCCATTAATTATTGTATTATATTGTATTATTTCTTATTTACATAAAACTAGTAGGTTGTTTGAAAACTGATTTTTTGCTGCGGCCCCTCAGGTCATACTAAGTTGTTTATGCGGCCCATATACTTTAATGAGTTTGACATGCCTGAGCTAGAGTGTCTTCCTAAAACAAGATACAAAGCAGCTCTATTCAACTTACTTTCTGCAGGGACTCAACAATAAATATCAGTGAAATGAGGGCAGCAAAACTCTCCTCAGTGAAGCGAGTAATGAAGCGCACCAGAGCGCTGAGGTCAAAGGCCACCATCACATAGAGTGCAGCAGAGGTCCATATCCCAATCCACAACCTCATCTCCAAGTAGTTCAAACCATTGTCTCTGGGAAAATAAAAAAGTTTAACAAAGATATGTTACTTTGGTTCTTATTGGTAATTGATAGTTTTTCCCATTTGTAAAGTTGCTGAAATAAATAGAGTTCCTGATCCCCATAATGGAAGGTAATTTTAGTTTTTTGTTGTTCTTTTTATGACAACAGTAAACTATAGGACATATTATTGCTTTATTACATATGTGTTTAATACAACAAATATGTGATCATTACAATAAGGTAATTAGAAGCTAAATTTATAGCTGTTTTGTAACTTAAATTAGGTTGGTTTGTGCAATGATATTGTTACGATCGTCCACTCTCTACTATCCAGACTCTCTGCAAACTCAATACAGCGAACTTCAAAGAACTTCACAACTCACAGGGCTCAAAAGTA
>JADKLZ010008731.1:0-10080 GCA_021533235.1 Biomphalaria straminea
TGCCCACAATTTTCCTGAACATTAATATATTAAACTCTTGAATCAATGCATGGGGGTAGGGGGATGCATGGAGGTGCATTGCACCCCCATGGATTCTGACTAAATCTACATCTACCGTCTATTAATAAAAACACATCTGGATGATGTATTTCATTATAAAATATTTTTTTAAAAAATTGGCTACAATGTGGCTACTCACAATTTAGAGGTATGCACGTACATGGTTAGCCATCCATTCCATAATCTACTACTACATTAACCAGTGGAAGCACTACATGTTCAGCTGCTACTTAGAAGTTAATTGATTTGGTGGTGCGAAAAAATTATTAAAATTTGGCTACTCAGAATCCAGGTGGGTTCAAGTGCACCCCTTTACACCCCCATGGACTACATCTAGTCTAGCCCTTGAATCTTGAATGGGCTTGAAGTTAGATTAACTTAGATTCTACATCGTCAGACTACATCTAGATCTAGAAAATAGTAAATAGTAGAATAGATCTAGATTCTAGATCTACTTCTTTACTTAAGTAAACTTTACATTATCATTTCATTATGATTAATCAATTATTCTAGAATAGTAGATGTACATAAAGTAAATATAAAGCCTAATCCCCAAATGTTATATGTTTCTGGCCCATGGTTAAAGGTCAAGGAGGCAACATAAAGATAAAGATTCCAAACTTTGAATTATAATTTATAGTTAATAGTCTTCACAGAGATTCGAACCCAGCACCCCAGTTTGGTCAGGTATTAATCTTTAGTTCTGAAGGAACATTTGAAACGTGCAAAACAAAATCGGAATTTTAAAAACTATTACCGGTATTATGAAGAATTTAACTCTATCACTACATTCACTGCTTAGATGACTTTCTGATGCTCCTTCAGAAATAAAAATGATCATGTCCAAATCCAATGGCAATGTTCAAGCCCTTTTCCAATAAGACCACAGTCCAGAGTGCATACCACCAGTGCAGGCAGACTTTGCTGACTGCTAAGAAATTAATTAATTAAACTATTATATTTTTCCTTACATTTACAGAACAGCATGTGCCAATTTTTATTATTATTATTTTTTTTTAATTTGCAAACTACCGGTATATGATAAATAAAGCACTCAGTGAGTCCTCATGAAATTTAAAAATCTTCTACTTGTTATGTTGTTTCAACTTTTTTTTTGTCTTTTAGAAACCTCATTACAGTATCAGATTTTACTTGATGACTGAATAATTGACATGCATTTTTTAAATGACTGAAACCATTTTTTAATATTTATTTGGTTATAAACCTGTTAAGTTGCATGCTTTCAACTAGCCCAATGGTGTGTGTGTGTGTTGCTAATTAATTGTTATTATATTTTAGTTCAAATAACAGACTAAATGTCAACATGACCCAAATCAAGAACAAAATGAAGGTGGTGACAACTTTGTTCATTCTGTGCTCAGCAGTACTGAAAATAAGTTTAGCAAAACCTTTAAGCTCATCATATAACCGACCAATTATCGGTATGATTTTATTATAATTTTTTTATATATATATATATTTATTTATTTATTTATTTATTTATAAGTAGTTTTAATTCAGTGATTTCTATAAAGATTTGATTTTTCTGGAATCATTGATTTGATGAGTCACAAATATAAATGTGAATTTTATTTTCAAAGTTGAAGAATTTACAGACTTATGTTTACTACATAAGGCTGATAGTTGTTCAGTTTTAAAAATGTCAGCTCTTTGTCTATACTTTTGAAGGATTGTTCAATTTTTTTTAACTCTAAGCATTTTATCTAACCTAATCAAGTACATTAAAATCTCTTGTATGAAAACCTCATCACTTATCAATTGTTTAGCAATTAAAGTGCAGGTAGTTTTGACTTTATTTAGTCAAGTTTCCATATTATTGTGTACTGAAATTGTATAAAAAGAATTAAAATAATTGATCCAAGTGTGTAATTATGTCCACCACAGGTGTTCTTACTGAGCCAACTGTGGGGTCACAACAATTAGGACAAGAATACATTCACACAACCTATGTACATTATCTGGAGATGGCAGGAGCTCGTGTAGTGCCTGTAAGGTTAGAGTTTATATATTTAACATAAACTCACTCTAAAAACTATATTGTATAAAATACATAATACTTTCTTTTACTATTATCAGTACCGTACTGGTATATTAATTAAAATACACATTTAGTTCTAAAACTTAAGAAGTCTGCAACAATAAAACAAGATATCTTTTACAAATTTAAATGTTTTATGGTACAAATATTTCTTTTTAATACTGTCTAATGTCATCAATATTGTCTCTCAAGAATGAATAGCTATTTAATTCTTTTTATCAAAAACACTGTCTTAGGATTTTGTTTGAATTACTTTTTATTCATAATTATGAAATAATTTTTTTTTCTCATTTACATGTCTGAAATTTTTATTGTTATGCAATTAACAGTAGAGACTCTATTATGTTTCAGAGGCAAACAGCCAAAAGAATATTATGAAGCACTCTTCAACAATATAAATGGGTAAGATAAGTGTATTTAGATGTAGTTGTAATTTCATTGTAGATGAAGCTATAATAATTGTCATAAAAAATAGTTATACCTAATAGTTAACAATGTTTGCATGGATGAACATTCAAACTAAATGAATACAGACTTATATTACCAAAGTAATGATTTTTCACCAGAGTTTTCTTCCCTGGAGGAGCTGCAGATTTAATGAGTGGACCTTATGCACAGTCTGGAAGATACCTTTATGATATGGCTATCCAGGTAAAGAGGTTATTAGTGATAACCTTCAATTATGTATAATAGGCATTTTGTTTCTGGACCTAGCTCACTACAAATAGCTACTGGCCAGGAAATTTCTTCATACCTGTATTATTATTCTGTAACTGCCACAACCTTGTGCAAGGACCATCACTCCATCCGAAATATACTGACGGGCAAAACCAGGCGAGGGTAAGCCAGAGCTAGTATCTTGCGAAACTATGGTTTCTGTCCACCACCAGCATGTCTAGTTGAAATTGGACTACCAGGGCCATCAGGCATCACCTAGCAAACGCTGTGGAGCGTTTTGGAGCACTGTGGGACATGTAGAGCACACTGGTCATCCACTGCTCCCCAAACCAGCCCCAGTTGTCTGGACTCTGTTCTGCAGCTGGATCCATCTGGCAAGGGGCGAGAGAGTGAGGCTGATGCAGTGCAAATCTCCCTCACTTTAATAAATTTTCATCGCGAAAGCATTCTCATCTCTCATGCCACTGATGATGGTGGTCTTTTTGGAACAGTGTGGTTAACTTGCTGGGCTGGGTTTTTCAGGTCCCTGTTCCATTCTCACACTAGAGGAGATAGTCTGGTTTCACCACCAGACGTTTCCACGCAAGCAACAAATTGAGGCTACGGGTGCTGAATCCAGATATTTATTATAGTTATTTTAATTCATTAAATATTGTTCTGGTCTGGACATTTATTTTTCATTTCATTAAAATTTATGTTCTAATGCTGTTATATTAACTGTTAGGAATTGTAAAAAAAATATATATATATATGTATTCAAACACAATTTATAGACTTCAGTAAGGTGAAGAATTAATGTCTAATTTGTCAGGCATTCATTCAGTTTCACAGCTGCCAGTTAACCTAAATACTAAATTATAATTATTTTTTGTGTACAGGCTAATGATAGAGGTGACTACTTTCCTATTTGGGGGACTTGCTTAGGACTTGAACTTCTAACAGTGCTTACAGCAAAGAAAAACTATCTAAAAAACACAGATACAGATAATATGACTCTACCACTCAGGCTTGAGAAAGGTATTTAGAGATGATAGGATTTTAGAGAGTTGTGAATTAGCTGTAGTCATAATATACATAATATAAATATCATTCTCATATTTTTTTGTTTCTTTTTTAGTTTATGTTTAGAGTGCCTTTATGTTACCGACACTGTTAAAAAGGTGAATCTTAGTATTGCTTGTACACATATTTGTATCCCCACTCTAAGCACATGTGCACAGCACAAAATAAAATGCACATTTCACCCACAGGAGATATATCTATCTAGACATCACAGTTGCACTTGTGATTGCAAGTTTAGACATAAGATAGTTTTAAAGTAAAAAAAAACAAAACAGTTGCATGTTTGTGGAAATGGTGTTACTAAATAGACAAGAAGGATATTATAAAGGGTATATATAATTTTAATGAATGCAAATACCAAAGCTAAATGTATTGTAGGTGGAAAGGTGCGTAAAAGATTTTAAAACTTAATAAGTTTTTAATGGAAAACCATTAATATTATAACCATTATAATATTATAGCCAATTTATATGCCACTTTTTGACTTTTTATTAAAAACTTTGGCTTTTAGAATAGATATAGTAAAAAAAAACAATGTTTAAAGAAGTTTAATTACAAGTAATATTTTTTGCCGGTATATTGAAATAAAAATACTACTGTTAGAGTTTGTTGAGATAATTCTAGTTAACTTAAAAATAATGAAGATTTTGAGATTTACCTTAAATTATTTTAATCCTCAAAAAAAAAAAAAAAAGCCTGTTCTTTTTTTCTCAATGCAGATGAAACGAGTTAATTTCCCTTTTATGTGTATGTGGTATAAGTAGGCCTACATGATTCAATATTTTAAAATATCTAGAATGAAAACAACAACATTGTTATAGAACTTTATTGCTTAAGAGGTAAGAAACTGACCTAAAAGATCAGTAGAGTCTCTGTATTCTAAGAAACTGTATTTGTCTGTTAAATTTACTTTACATTATGTCATCTGTAGTTTCTTACTATTTATTCTTTTTCACAACTTCTTATTTTATACTGCACAGTTGACATTCTTCTAGACATTATGAACACATTTCTAAATGTTCAGTTTCTGGATGGAGTTTTAACAGAGCTCTGAAAAAGAAATTCTTGCAGATAGTTGAAAAGATAAGCGAATGTATTTTGGTTTAATCTAATTATCCTCATTTAGGTTTTGACCAAAGCAGACTTTTCAAAGATATGCCAGTGGAATTAATTAAAATCATAAGTACTGAACCTGTCACACAGAACAACCATATCTGGAGTTTATTAACAGAAGTAAGATTTGACTTTCATAATTTTATAAAGATTTTTTTTACAACTTGTACTATGGTCCAATTCTTTTTTTTTTTCCAGTAGGTATTGCCATTATATGTTGTTTTTTTTTCATTTAAAATCATTTTAAAATCTACTTATGAGGGTCAGAACTGGCAAGTGATAAGAGCTCTTCACTGACAAACTAAAGGTTTCAAGATCAAATTTTGACTTTTTATTTCCCATATTTTTTTTACAAAGTTTATATCTACTCTCAAACAAGTCTTTTCAAATGCAATTAATGAATCACTGCCTGGGAGTTTGGTAATGCTCTGGACTGTTGCATTGATGCTTCTAAGTTCAAAGCTGCTTTCTGCCATGGTGTAGGATGTTGGGGCTAGGATGTAATAATCATAGTTTCTTAAGGAACATCCGAAACATGTACCAGTAGAGCAAACAATTCTTTCCTTATTGTATGCCAATGAACTGTAAGCCTCTCTTGTGCATTTCTACCTGCTAAACAAGGCAGCCAAGACAAAAGTTGCTTTCAGATCTTGTAGTACTTTTATATTTACATTTGTTTAAAGCACATCATTGATTTACATTGCAAAAACTATTTATGCTGAGAATACAATTAAATAGGCTAAATGAACAAAGCAGTACAGTGCAATGAGAGCATATTGCATAAATGAAGTTTGATGTACGTAGTGGTACCAATAACAAGTATTTAATATTTAAATTAAAATTCTAATTGTTATGAACAAAATTTTTGCTGTCATAATGACCTTGTTGGCATTAAGTCTCTGTTTTCTTGCTTAGTAAAAAAAACTCACATTCTTGTTAGCAAAAATTTAACTCGATATGTTTTTATTTTCTCAGGATTATAAGAACATTCCAGTATTAAATACATTCTATCAAGTGTTGTCAACAAATGTAGGCAGAGATAACAAGGAATTTGTATCCACATTTGAAGGTGAAAAAATATTTTATAATGGTTAAAATGCACTTCATTTTTTTTTTATTATTATCATTATTAATTAACTTTTGTTACTGGTGATTAATTACTTTGGTGTTGAACAGTGAAAAGAAATTGTACTGAGAAATGTTGTGGTATAAGTTGAATAAGTCCCTTTTTTACTTTGTAGAAAGAAACAGGTTGCTGTTTTAAAGTTTGAAACTATATAGATAACTATTAAAATTTGCATTTTCACAAGCGCTTTGCTGGCACAGCAGTTATTGTGTTGGCTTGAGGAGGCTTGAATCCTAGAGTTCCAATTCAGATTGTTCACTTTTTAAATTATTTTTAATAATTACATTTAAAAAGGCATCATGGTAACAAAAATAATATACATACCCCCTTCTTGGTTCCCCACCCCTTTCCCAACTGGTCCAGACTAGTGTTTGGATCATAAGTGTATTTAGAAAGCTAAAAGCATGAAATAGCCCTAACCAAAAACAGTTAGTAAAAATATTTCTAATTGCACAGATTTATTATTATAGTCTAGCTATGACTAATCCAAACTAAAAGTTGTTTTTTTATTTTTTCTTGTTATCTCAATAAGTTTTAAAATGAGAAACTTTGGATATTTCTTTATTTAGTTGCTTAAGAACAAAAAGTCATCAAACACAATATAAGGTGCAAAGAGTTAATCCTCATAAGTGTTTCATATTGGCTGTTTTTAAACACCTTGTAGCAAGGCTGCTGGTTGAAGTTCTCTTACTACTTATACTACTTGTGACTTATTTTAGCATTCACTGTTATAGCCTACATTAAGCTTCACATTTAATTGTTCATTTGTAAAGTCTTGCTATTCATCATTCTTTATAACACTTAACTGTGTGAAGAGGATGAAAAGGATATATATATATATATATATATATATATATATATGTCAAAAGCAGTGTGTCTTATATAAAGTCTAGGCTTGCTCTATTTCTATTTCTGAATGTATATTATCCTCCAATTACTTTTGTTTTCAGGTTTTAAATACCCATTTTATGGAGTCCAGTGGCACCCAGAGAAAAATGTATTTTTTTGGGCAGACAACCAAGTGATAAACCATGACTCTAATGCCATCAAAGTGTCTCAGTACTTTGCTAATTTCTTTGTGGATGAAGGTTTTTTTTTTTTCATATTTAAATTAGAGAATATTTAAGTAGAACTTGTTATTACATGCTCCTAACCACTAACAGGCTTGAATTATGGCAATAGAGTCCATAAATGGATATTTTGGATAGTTCAACAAGGAGCGCCCATTTGGGTTAAGAAACATTCATGTAACACTCACCCTTCACTGTATAGCTTGTAAAATACTTATGAATGACAAAAACATACATGGAGGTAGCACTATGTTGCTGCTTGTTTGAGTTGTCTTACTTCAATATATTTAATTCATCGTTTTCTCTCATTTAAAAATTTTGTCCCTAGTGCTGTCTCTATTTAAATCATATGTATTCACCATTTTTTGGAAACTGTAATAGATCTGCAGTGTTTTTGTTGAGAATTTACTATCTTGATAGTCTAACATTGCTTTTATAGATTAATGAGTGCTGGATATAAGCCTAAATTAAGCCCACTAATTTTAATTTATATTTCTAATTGATAACAGCTACCATATTAATGATTCAATATTTTTTACATTTTTCAGCCAGGAAGAGCTCCCATCGCTTTAACTCCAGTGATACTGAAGCTCGTGCAGTTATTGAAAATGCTCTGCGTGTTTTTGTTCCTAATTTCAATGTCTATGAAGATTATTTATTTAATTATACAAATAATTATTTTACAAATAAATTTAGTGTTGTGTCACATGGATAATCACATGTGTATTTATTATATCCAGAGGTCTACTTAAAAAAAAATTTGTAAAAAATTTATCAAAGTGAATCAAAGAGGATATTTTTTTATATTTTAAAATTGATATTTTTTTTATTTTTTTTTAAGTTCTTTTAATACATACGATCTATGTTAACTGTGTTAAAAAAAGTTTTTTTTTTTAAAGAAAGTTTGTATGATAATATCAATTTTAAAGTGTTGATTTAATTGAAATACTATGAAAAAAAATATGTGCTAAATAAATATTACATTAATCATCTTCTAAATATTACTTACATATATTACAAATATTACTAAGCTATACATTGAGACAGAGGAAAGCTTTTGTTTGACCTTTGGGTACCTGTATAGATGATATTTGGCTACCAGCTGCCTTAAGCAGCATTCAGTTCCACTGTACCAGTATTTACTTTTATCTAAGCCAATTTTAGATGGGTTTTTTTTTCTCAGAAAAATTAATAGATGTACTATGTTACTATTATTTCTTTACTTGGACAGTAATCAGTTTATGCTCCACCTAGTGATATTATGTCATTGAACATTTAATTAAAAGAATGTTTTCTATAGTTCTTGTTTTCATGTGTATTTTGTTGTTTTTTTCTTTTGTTTGGCAAGAAGTTTCTGCAGTTTTAAGTATTTACATGCTTACTGTGGGCTCAGGTAGGGGGGGAAAGTGGTATGGAAAGGTTTTCAAGCATCTTATAACACATCTTGCAGCACTGAGTACAAGTTTTTGGCACAATTTAGGCAATGTTGTGCAGGATTATTTGGGAACATTTCAGTAAGTTCCTTTTTTTAATGGGATGTGTCTCAACAAGGCAACAGAAAATATTTTCAATTGCTTAAAACATGTAGGAGGAGGAGGGACTTTTAATTAACAAACTGTAGGCTTCTCTTTTGTGTCTGTGAAAGGAGTGTATTGCAAGAAATAAAAAAATGATCATTTAAAGTTAGCTTGAAAGACTTTATTTGCTATGGGTTGCAACTAGCAACTGTAATCATCATACTAATATAACAACTGCTTTACACAAAACAACGATAATGAATGACTATACTTTTGTGTACATATTCATTATAGTTAATTTTATTTATGTTGAAACAAGTTACATGCATTATGTGTAATTCATTCTAAAAGCTATTCAAACTTATAAGATCAACACCTAAACCCTATACTAAATTATTAATTATGAACATTTCTATTGAAACAAAAATTAACATGGAAAAATAATATCCACACAAAATATTTGTTTACAAGGGAGTTTAAGTCCTAGTATTAATAAGAACACTACAGAATCTTTAACATATTTCCAGACCTATAGATTTAATCCATTACAAAATATTTGTGAAAAGAAATTGAACAAAATATCCTGTAACTTGTTGACACCAATTAATGTGAAAAGGAACAAATGAAATCTTTTTACATTCTCAGTAGATTTTTAGTCTTTTTAAAATTTGGTGGATGGCATTCTGGGAGATGTATTTGTGTTGCTCTAGTAAACTCTAGTTGAAATGTATTCCTAGCTTCATCTGGATTCAAACGAGTCCCTCAGTTTGAAATTGATCTTAATGCCACTTACATGCACCACAACATTTTTAGGCTTGTGACAATAACTTCACATGTTTTGCAAGTTAACTAGGATGACAGAGTCGCTCCCTTATAAGTGTATAAATCTTAAGTGACCTGATTTTAACAAAATTAATTAAAAAATTTACAATTACAGTAGGCCTGCATCTAACAGAGTAACATTACCATAAAGTCACACAGGTGAAATAAAAAAATAACATGAAAGGCACTTGAAAAAAACAGCACATTCATGCAAACCATTTATGAATAAAATAATACAAGATTTATGTTAACAATCACACTCACACACAATTACAATGATATCCAACACACACAAACTTAAAAAAAAAGGCAAAAAGCCAAAATATAGTTATAATTGGTTCTGTGACTTGTCCTGACAGATATTGAAAATGTGAATGAGTCTAGGCACTAATGTTATAGAACATCCGGGTGATTTACAGTCTGTAGCCTTTGCCTAGGTGGCTAGTGGACAAAATAATGTGTATAGATACATATTTTGTAGACAATCAAGATGAACTAGGTAGCCAGTAAAAAAATTGATATCAGGATGACCTTCTGTCTTTGCAGTCTTTGTGAAGGTGGTCAGTAGACAAC
>JADKLZ010008732.1:0-10008 GCA_021533235.1 Biomphalaria straminea
TGCCCACAATTTTCCTGAACATTAATATATTAAACTCTTGAATCAATAATGCATGGGGGTAGGGGGATGCATGGAGGTGCATTGCACCCCCATGGATTCAGACTAAATCTACATCTACCGTCTATTAATAAAAACACATCTGGATGATGTATTTCATTATAAAATATTTTTTTTTTAAATTGGCTACAATGTGGCTACTCACAATTTAGAGGCATGCACGTACATGGTTAGCCATCCATTCCATAATCTACTACTACATTAACCAGTGGTAGCACTACATGTTCAGCTGCTACTTAGAAGTTAATTGATTTGGTGGTGCGAAAAAATTATTAAAATTTGGCTACTCAGAATCCAGGTGGGTTCAAGTGCACCCCTTTACACCCCCCCTGCGGGCGCCCATGGACTACATCTAGTCTAGCCCTTGAATCTTGAATGGGCTTGAAGCTAGATTAACTTAGATTCTACATCGTCAGACTACATCTAGATCTAGAAAATAGTAAATAGTAGAATAGATCTAGATTCTAGATCTACTTCTTTACTTAAGTAAACTTTACATTATCATTTCATTATGATTATTCAATTATTCTAGAATAGTAGATGTACATAAAGTAAATATAAAGCCTAATCCCTAATGTTATATGTTTCTGGCCCATGGTTAAAGGTCAAGGAGGCAACATAAAGATAAAGATTCCAAACTTTGAATTATAATTTATAGTTAATAGTCTTCACAGAGATTTGAACCCAGCACCCCAGTTTGGTCAGGTATTAATCTTTAGTTCTGAAGGAACATCTGAAACATGCAAAACAAAATCCGAATTTTAAAAACTATTATTATGAAGAATTTAACAATTTAACTCTATCACTACATTCACTGCTTAGATGACTTTCTGATGCTCCTTCAGAAATAAAAATGATCATGTCCAAATCCAATGGCAGAAGATAGCAATGTTCAAGCCCTTTTCCAATGAGACCACAGTCCAGAGTGCATACCACCAGAGCAGGCAGACTTTGCTGACAGTGCTAAGAAATTAATTAATTAAACTATTATATTTTTCCCTACATTTACAGAACAGCATGTGCCAATTTTTATTATTATTTTTTTTTTAATTTGTAAACTACCAGTATATGATAAATAAAGCACTCAGTGAGTCCTCATGAAATTTAAAAATCTTCTACTTGTTATGTTGTTTCAACTTTTTTTTTGTCTTTTAGAAACCTCATTACAGTATCAGATTTTACTTGATGACTGAATAATTGACATGCATTTTTTAAATGACTGAAACCATTTTTTAATATTTATTTGGTTATAAACCTGTTAAGTTGCATGCTTTCAACTAGCCCAATGGTGTGTGTGTGTTGCTAATTAATTGTTATTATATTTTAGTTCAAATAACAGGCTAAATGTCAACATGACCCAAATCAAAAACATAATGAAGATTGTGACAACTTTGTTCATTCTGTGCTCAGCAGTACTGAAAATAAGTTTAGCAAAACCTTTAAGCTCATCATATAACCGACCAATTATCGGTATGATTTTATTATCATTTATATATATATATATTTATTTATTTATTTATAAGTACTGGGTAGTTTTAATTCAGTGATTTCTATAAAGATTTTTCTGGAATCATTGATTTGATGAGTCACAAATATAAATGTGAATTTTATTTTCAAAGTTGAAGAATTTACAGACTTATGTTTACTACATAAGGCTGATAGTTGTTCAGTTTTAAAAATGTCAGCTCTTTGTCTATACTTTTGAAGGATTGTTCAATTTTTTTTAACTCTAAGCATTTTATCTGACTTAATCAAGTACATTAAAATCTCTTGTATGAAAACCTCATCACTTATCAATTGTTTAGCAATTAAAGTGCAGGTAGTTTTGACTGAAATTGTATAAAAAGAATTAAAATAATTGATCCAAGTGTGTAATTATGTCCACCACAGGTGTTCTTACAGAGCCAACTGTGGGGTCACAATTAGGACAAGAATACATTCACACAACCTATGTACATTATCTGGAGATGGCAGGAGCTCGTGTAGTGCCTGTAAGGTTAGAGTTTATATATTTAACATAAACTCACTCTAAAAACTATATTGTATAAAATACATAATACTTTCTTTTACTATTATCAGTACCGGTACCGTACTGGTATATTAATTAAAATACACATTTAGTTCTAAAACTTAAGAAGTCTGCAACAATAAAACAAGATATCTTTTACAAATTTAAATGTTTTATGGTACAAATATTTCTTTTTAATACTGTTTAATGTGATTATGTGAAACACTTTCTTAGGATTTTGTTTGAATTACTTTTTATTCCATAATTATGAAATAATTTTTTTTTCTCAATTACATGTCTGAAATTTTTATTGTTATGCAATTAACAGTAGAGACTCTATTATGTTTCAGAGGCAAACAGCCAAAAGAATATTATGAAGCACTCTTCAACAATATAAATGGGTAAGATAAGTGTATTTAGATGTAGTTGTAATTTCATTGTAGATGAAGCTATAATAATTGTCATAAAAAATAGTTATACCTAATAGTTAACAATGTTTGCATGGATGAACATTCAAACTAAATGAATACAGACTTATATTACCAAAGTAATGATTTTTCACCAGAGTTTTCTTCCCTGGAGGAGCTGCAGATTTAATGAGTGGACCTTATGCACAGTCTGGAAGATACCTTTATGATATGGCTATCCAGGTAAAGAGGTTATTAGTGATAACCTTCAATTATGTATAATAGGCATTTTGTTTCTGGACCTAGCTCACTACAAATAGCTACTGGCCAGGAAATTTCTTCATACCTGTATTATTATTCTGTAACTGCCACAACCTTGTGCAAGGACCATCACTCCATCCGAAATATACTGACGGGCAAAACCAGGCGAGGGTAAGCCAGAGCTAGTATCTTGCGAAACTATGGTTTCTGTCCACCACCAGCATGTCTAGTTGAAATTGGACTACCAGGGCCATCAGGCATCACCTAGCAAACGCTGTGGAGCGTTTTGGAGCACTGTGGGACATGTAGAGCACACTGGTCATCCACTGCTCCCCAAACCAGCCCCAGTTGTCTGGACTCTGTTCTGCAGCTGGATCCATCTGGCAAGGGGCGAGAGAGTGAGGCTGATGCAGTGCAAATCTCCCTCACTTTAATAAATTTTCATCGCGAAAGCATTCTCATCTCTCATGCCACTGATGATGGTGGTCTTTTTGGAACAGTGTGGTTAACTTGCTGGGCTGGGTTTTTCAGGTCCCTGTTCCATTCTCACACTAGAGGAGATAGTCTGGTTTCACCACCAGACGTTTCCACGCAAGCAACAAATTGAGGCTACGGGTGCTGAATCCAGATATTTATTATAGTTATTTTAATTCATTAAATATTGTTCTGGTCTGGACATTTATTTTTCATTTCATTAAAATTTATGTTCTAATGCTGTTATATTAACTGTTAGGAATTGTAAAAAAAATATATATATATATGTATTCAAACACAATTTATAGACTTCAGTAAGGTGAAGAATTAATGTCTAATTTGTCAGGCATTCATTCAGTTTCACAGCTGCCAGTTAACCTAAATACTAAATTATAATTATTTTTTGTGTACAGGCTAATGATAGAGGTGACTACTTTCCTATTTGGGGGACTTGCTTAGGACTTGAACTTCTAACAGTGCTTACAGCAAAGAAAAACTATCTAAAAAACACAGATACAGATAATATGACTCTACCACTCAGGCTTGAGAAAGGTATTTAGAGATGATAGGATTTTAGAGAGTTGTGAATTAGCTGTAGTCATAATATACATAATATAAATATCATTCTCATATTTTTTTGTTTCTTTTTTAGTTTATGTTTAGAGTGCCTTTATGTTACCGACACTGTTAAAAAGGTGAATCTTAGTATTGCTTGTACACATATTTGTATCCCCACTCTAAGCACATGTGCACAGCACAAAATAAAATGCACATTTCACCCACAGGAGATATATCTATCTAGACATCACAGTTGCACTTGTGATTGCAAGTTTAGACATAAGATAGTTTTAAAGTAAAAAAAAACAAAACAGTTGCATGTTTGTGGAAATGGTGTTACTAAATAGACAAGAAGGATATTATAAAGGGTATATATAATTTTAATGAATGCAAATACCAAAGCTAAATGTATTGTAGGTGGAAAGGTGCGTAAAAGATTTTAAAACTTAATAAGTTTTTAATGGAAAACCATTAATATTATAACCATTATAATATTATAGCCAATTTATATGCCACTTTTTGACTTTTTATTAAAAACTTTGGCTTTTAGAATAGATATAGTAAAAAAAAACAATGTTTAAAGAAGTTTAATTACAAGTAATATTTTTTGCCGGTATATTGAAATAAAAATACTACTGTTAGAGTTTGTTGAGATAATTCTAGTTAACTTAAAAATAATGAAGATTTTGAGATTTACCTTAAATTATTTTAATCCTCAAAAAAAAAAAAAAAAGCCTGTTCTTTTTTTCTCAATGCAGATGAAACGAGTTAATTTCCCTTTTATGTGTATGTGGTATAAGTAGGCCTACATGATTCAATATTTTAAAATATCTAGAATGAAAACAACAACATTGTTATAGAACTTTATTGCTTAAGAGGTAAGAAACTGACCTAAAAGATCAGTAGAGTCTCTGTATTCTAAGAAACTGTATTTGTCTGTTAAATTTACTTTACATTATGTCATCTGTAGTTTCTTACTATTTATTCTTTTTCACAACTTCTTATTTTATACTGCACAGTTGACATTCTTCTAGACATTATGAACACATTTCTAAATGTTCAGTTTCTGGATGGAGTTTTAACAGAGCTCTGAAAAAGAAATTCTTGCAGATAGTTGAAAAGAAAAAGCGAATGTATTTTGGTTTGATCTAATTATCCTCGTTTAGGTTTTGACCAAAGCAGACTTTTCAAAGATATGCCAGTGGAATTAATTAAAATCATAAGTACTGAACCTGTCACACAGAACAACCATATCTGGAGTTTATTAACAGAAGTAAGATTTGACTTTCATAATTTTATAAAGATTTTTTTTTACAACTTGTACTATGGTCCAATTCTTTTTTTTTTTTTCCAGTAGGTATTGCCATTGTATGTTGTTTTTTTTTCATTTAAAAATCATTTTAAGATCTACTTATGAGGGTCAGAACTGGCAAGTGATAAGAACTCTTCACTAAAGGTTTCAAGATCAAATTTTGACTTTTTATTTCCCATATTTTTTTTACAAAGTTTATATCTACTCTCACACAAGTCTTTTCAAATGCAATTAATGAATCACTGCCTGGGAGTTTGGTAGTGCTCTGGACTGTTGCCTTGATGCTTCTAAGTTCAAAGCTGCTTTCTGCCATGGTGCAGGAGATTGGGGCTAGGATGTATTAATCATAGTTTCTTAAGGAACATCCGAAACATGTACTGGTTGACCAAAAATTCTTTCATTATTCTATGCCAATGAACTTTCATCCTCTCTTGTGCATTTCTACCTTCTAAACAAGGCAGCCAAGGCAAAAGCTGCTTTCAGATCTTGTAGTACTTTTATATGTACATTTGTTTAAAGCACATCATTGATTTTCATTGCAAAAACTATTTATGCTGAGAATACAACTAAATAGGCTAAATGTACAAAGCAGTACCGGTACAGTGCAATGAGAGCATATTGCATAAATGAAGTTTGATGTACGTAGTGGTACCAATACAAGTATTTAATATTTAAATTAAAATTCTAATTGTTATGAACAAAATTTTTGCTGTCATAATGACCTTGTTGGCATTAAGTCTCTGTTTTCTTGCTTAGTAAAAAAAACTCACATTCTTGTTAGCAAAAATTTAACTCGATATGTTTTTATTTTCTCAGGATTATAAGAACATTCCAGTATTAAATACCTTCTATCAAGTGTTGTCAACAAATGTAGGCAGAGATAACAAGGAATTTGTATCCACATTTGAAGGTGAAAAAATATTTTAAAATGGTTAAAATGCACTTTATTTTTTTATTATTATCATTATTAATTAACTTTTGTTACTGGTGATTAATTACTTTGGTGTTGAACAGTGAAAAGAAATTGTACTGAGAAATGTTGTGGTATAAGTTGAATAAGTCCCTTTTTTACTTTGTAGAAAGAAACAGGTTGCTGTTTTAAATTTTGAAACTTTTTAGATAACTATTAAAATTTGCATTTTCACAAGCGCTTTGCTGGCACAGCAGTTATTGTGTTGGCTTGAGGAGGCTTGAATCCTAGAGTTCCACAGATTGTTCACCTTTTAAATTATTTTTAATAATTACATTTTAAAAGGCATCGTGATAACAAAAATAATATACATACCCCCTTCTTGGTTCCCCACCCCTTTCCCAACTGGTCCAGACTAGTGTTTGGATCATACGTGTATTTAGAAAGCTAAAAGCATGAAATAGCCCTAACCAAAAACAGTTAGTAAAAATATTTCTAATTGCACAGATTTATTATTATAGTCTAGCTATGACTAATTCAAACTAAAAGGTTTTTTTTTTTATTTTTTCTTGTTATCTCAATAAGTTTTAAAATGAGAAACTTTGGATATTTCTTTATTTAGTTGCTTAAGAACAAAAAGTCATCAAACACAATATAAGGTGCAAAGAGTTAATCCTCATAAGTGTTTCATATTGGCTGTTTTTAAACACCTTGTAGCAAGGCTGCTGGTTGAAGTTCTCTTACTACTTTGTACTTGTGACTTATTTTAGCATTCACTGTTATAGCCTACATTAAGCTTCACATTTAATTGTTCATTTGTCTTGCTATTCATCTTTCTTTATAACACTTAACTGTTTGAAGAGGATGAAAAGGATATATATATATATATATATGTCAAAAGCAGTGTGTCTTAATTAAAGTCTAGGCTTGCTCTATTTCTATTTCTGAATGTATATTAACCTCCAATTACTTTTGTTTTCAGGTTTTAAATACCCATTTTATGGAGTCCAGTGGCACCCAGAGAAAAATGTATTTTTTTGGGCAGAAAACCAAGTGATAAACCATGACTCTAATGCCATCAAAGTGTCACAGTACTTTGCTAATTTCTTTGTGGATGAAGGTTTTTTTTTTTCATATTTAAATTAGAGAATATTTAAGTAGAACTTGTTATTACATGCTCCTAACCACTAACAGGCTTGAATTATGGCAATAGAGTCCATAAATGGATATTTTGGATAGTTCAACAAGGAGCGCCCATTTGGATTAAGAAACATTCATGTAACACTCACCCTTCACTGTATAGCTTGTAAAATACTTATGAATGACAAAAACATACATGGAGGTAGCACTATGTTGCTGCTTGTTTGAGTTGTCTTACTTCAATATATTTAATTCATCGTTTTCTCTCATTTAAAAATTTTGTCCCTAGTGCTGTCTCTATATAAATCATATGTATTCACCATTTTTTGGAAACTGTAATAGATCTGCAGTGTTTTTGTTGAGAATTTACTATCTTGATAGTCTAACATTGCTTTTATAGATTAATGAGTGCTGGATATAAGCGTAAATTAAGCCCACTAATTTTAATTTATATTTCTAATTGATAACAGCTACCATATTAATGATTCAATATTTTTTACATTTTTCAGCCAGGAAGAGCTCCCATCGCTTTAACTCCAGTGATACTGAAGCTCGTGCAGTTATTGAAAATGCTCTGCGTGTTTTTGTTCCTAATTTTAATGTCTATGAAGATTATTTATTTAATTATACAAATAATTATTTTACAAATAAATTTAGTGTTGTGTCACATGGATAATCACATGTGTATTTATTATATCCAGAGGGTCTACTTAAAAAAAAATTTGTAAAAAATTTATCAAAGTGAATCAAAGAGGATATTTTTTTATATTTTAAAATTGATATTTTTTTTTTTTAAGTTCTTTTAATACATACGATCTATGTTAACTGTGTTAAAAAAAGTTATTTTTTTAAAGAAAGTTTGTATGATAATATCAATTTTAAAGTGTTGATTTAATTGAAATACTATGAAAAAAAATATGTGCTAAATAAATATTACATTAATCATCTAAATATTACATATATTACAAATATTACTAAGCTATACATTGAGACAGAGGAAAGCTTTTGTTTGACCTTTGGGTACCTGTATAGATGATATTTGGCTACCAGTTTAAATAAATCACTTTTTTTTTAGTGTGCCTTAAGCACCATTCAGTTCCACTGTACCAGTATTTACTTTTATCTAAGCCAATTTTAGATGGGTTTTGTTTTCTCAGAAAAATTAATAGATGTACTATGTTACTATTATTTCTTTACTTGGACAGTAATCAGTTTATGCTCCACCTAGTGATATTATGTCATTGAACATTTAATTAAAAGAATGTTTTCTATAGTTCTTGTTTTCATGTGTATTTTGTTGTTTTTTTCTTTTGTTTGGCAAGAAGTTTCTGCAGTTTTAAGTATTTACATGCTTACTGTGGGCTCAGGTAGGGGGGGGGGGAAGTGGTATGGAAAGGTTTTCAAGCATCTTATAACACATCTCGCAGCACTTAGTACAAGTTTTTGGTACAATTTAGGCAATGTTGTGCAGGATTATTTGGGAACATCTCAGTAAGTTCCTTTTTTAATGGGATGTGTCTCAACAAGGCAACAGAAAATATCTTCAATTGCTTAAAACATGTAGGAGAAGGAGGGACTTTTAATTAACAAACTGTAGGCTTCTCTTTTGTGTCTGTGAAAGGAGTGTATTGCAAGAAATAAAAAAAGATCATTTAAAGTTAGCTTGAAAGAGTTTTATTTGCTATGGGTTGCAACTAGCAACTGTAATCATCATACTAACATAACAACTGCTTTACACAAAACAACAATAATGAATGACTATACTTTTGTGTACATATTCATTATAGTTAATTTTATTTATGTTGAAACAAGTTACATGCATTATGTGTAATTCATTCTAAAAGCTATTCAAACTTCAAAGATCAACACCTAAACCCTATACTAAATTATTAATTATGAACATTTCTATTGAAACAAAAATTAACATGGAAAAATAATATCCACACAAAATATTTGTTTACAAGGGAGTTTAAAAGTCCTAGTATTAATAAGAACAATACAGAATCTTTAACATATTTCCAGACCTATAGATTTAATTATAGATTTAATCCATTACAAAATATTTGTGAAAAGAAATTGAACAAAATATCCTGTAACTTGTTGACACGAATGAATGTGAAAAGGAACAAATGAAATCTTTTTACATTCTCAGTAGGTTTTTAGTCTTTTTAAAATTTGGTGGATGGCATTCTGGGAGATGTATTTGTGTTGCTGATAAGCATTTTGACAAATACATCTTAGCTCTAGTTGAAATGTATTCCTAGCTTCATCTGGATTCAAACGAGTCCCTCAGTTTGAAATTGATTAATGCCACTTACATACACCACAACATTTTTAGGCTTGTGACAATAACTTCACATGTTTTGCAAGTTAACTAGGATGACAGAGTAACCAGGAAAAGTTTTTTTCAACTCGCTCCCTTATAAGTGTATAAATCTTAAGTGACCTGATTTTAACAAAATTAATTTAAAAATTTACAATTAGAGTCACACAGGTGAAATAAAAAATAACATGAAAGGCACTTGAAAAACAGCACATTCATGCAACCCATTTGTGAATAAAATAATACAAGATTTATGTTAACAATCACACAAACACACACAATTACAATGATATCCAACACACACTAACTTAAAAGATAATTGGTTCTGTGACTTGTCCTGACAGATATTGAAAATGTCAATGAGTCTAGGCACTAATGTTATAGAACATCCGGGTGATTTACAGTCTGTAGCCTTTGCCTAGGTGGCTAGTGGACAAAATAATGTGTATAGATACATATTTTGTAGACAATCAAGATGAACTAGGTAGCCAGTAAAAAAATTGATATCAGGATGACCTTCTGTCTTTGCAGTCTTTGTGAAGGTGGTCAGTAGACAAC
>JADKLZ010008818.1:1074-11996 GCA_021533235.1 Biomphalaria straminea
ATGATGGGATACAGAATGATGGGAAACAGAATGATGGGATACAGAATAATGGGATACAGAATGATGTCTGAAGCGGACACCACACGTTCAGACATATAACTTTACCAAAAGGTATACAATTTGTTTGTATCAAAACGAAAATAAAACACACACACACACACACTAAAGAAAAAGTGGGAAAAAAATCTAGCAACTGGTCAGTCTCTTCATACAACATAGTACATGGCGGACATTAAGATTCCTATCACATTGCTGATGTTCTGTTTTTTGATCGGTAAAAGTGTTTTTTTTTCCTAGATTTAATTTTTAATATTTCATTTCAAAAATCTTTTTTTTTTCTCGTAAAACATTCATTTCCTTTCAAATTAGTTACTGCATGTTTAAATCCTCCAACATCCATCATATCTACTATCACTTACCCTTACTTAACTCTTGTATGTTATTTATGTACTTTTGATATAGTTGATAAGATCTCCAATCTACCATTTTGGCCTTTAAGTCTTTTATTCCAACTAACTTAAAACATAAATAGACCGCCAAAGGACAACGGCTTTTTCTGCATAAGATACAGAATGTGTATTGTGTAAGTTCCAACATGGTCTGCGTAGTTTCTTCCAACTAAATGAACTTTTAATTTGATGTGACATTTTAAGTTTTCATATATATGAATATAAAAGTTTACTTCAGCATTACTATCACTACAATAATAACGACAAAGAAGCAGAGAAAAGAACAGACACGTTTGATTAGATTGATACAAAAAATGGTACGAGGTAATTATCTTCTCCCTTAAGGTAAAAAAAGAAAAAAAAATCCTCTTTCCAGACCTTTTGGTCTACAGGGCAGATGATGAAAATGTATTTGTGTATGTGGCCTACGGTTAACGAGCATGTCATGTGACCAGCACAACCAATCACCTTCACTTTTCCGCAACTAATAACAGGTACCCATTGGCCGCTTGGCGCTGGTGGACTCCAAGGATCACAAAACCGATATTTTTTCCTCAGGATTTGAACCTGGGACACTCGGTTCAGAAGCCAAGTGCTTTACCGCGCTTCCTCTTGAAGTATTGTCTGTTGTTTATAAGATAAGACAACAACCAGCCTTTGATGATTTGTGCTCCTATGTACTTCTAGGTGAAGTCCAATGACATTTGAATACCCTGATTGACGTTAGAGTCAAGACAGGGCCGGATTTAAGTATATGGAGGCCACAGGGCAGGACATTTGTGAAGGCCCCTACAATTTTTCCAAAGTTTTAAATAAATTTCTACGAATAGGCCTAAATGAAAACAGGTATATCTATCTCTCAAGGCGTAAAATGCGACAGTATATCTCAAAGCATGCTATATTTCAACAGGAAAAAAACAGAGTACTTTTACATTTAATATCATTTTCCTTTTAAAAAAAAGTTTGATATGGGAATATTTTAGTTTTAAAAAGTACGTTTCTGAGTTAGTAGAGGATAAGGTCCTTGGTAGACGCACTGTCTTAAGTCCGGAGCTGTATTTACTTATTCCGAGCATGCTACTAACGTACACTTCTTAATCACGACAGTTTAGTCACCTGTAAAAATTTGGAAAAAAAAAATCGGAAAAAACAATTTGGATATATTTTTGTCTCTATTCAGGAGAACCCTTTGTTGTGGAGTCCCCGGGACTGTAGCCAAGCCTGAATTTCCCTAATTATGGCTCTGAGTAAAGGAGTTTTTAAATCTATTCATTCTAGCCCTAATGGAGAGTATCCAACGGGCGACTATCTCGTTCAGTTTTCATGCAACTGTGATTTAACGAACTTTAACGGGGTCACATTGTCTTTAATAAAGTTAATAGATGTTATAGTCAAATATGTTCCATGAAATAATTCTTCAATATATATATAGTATAAATGACAAAGTAAAGTAAAGTTCCCCGTTCAGACCTTGTGGTCTATAGGGCAGATGATGTAAAGATCATCTGATTCTGTGGCCTACGGTTAACGAGGGTTTCATGTGGCCAGCACAACGACCAACCGCATATACTTTTCCCCAACTAATGTCAGGTACCCATTAGAGCTGGGTGGACTCAAGGGCGCCCGAAAATCCCGAAATAAGAATCCCAGTCTTCACCAGGATTCGAACCCGGGACCTCAAGTACGGAAGCCAAGCGCTTTACCGCTCAGCCACCGCTGGTATTGGAGAGATATAATTTTATTGTTATTACATCTTATTAATGTCTTTATACCATTATTTAAGGCATTAAAAACGTCAGTAAAAAGTATTTAGTTCATTAGTAAATTTATTTTTGTAAGCATCCAGCACTGAGGTACGTAAGCATTAATGTGTTTTAAGCTATCCCAATATGCTTTGAAAAAATACAAAGTAAAAAGAAAACACTAAAACTATTCTTTAATTTTTGTTTCGATTTTTGTTTTCAGCGATTCCATGCGCAGTTCAAGGATCACTGACTGATGAATCTGTTTTACAGGTATAAAGATGTTTGTAATCAGAAACCTTTTTATCATATTGATCAGTCTAGACCAGGGAAGGGCAAATTACGAAGCGTGGGCAACATGCGGCCCACCGAAGTGTTTTATGCGGCCCGCGAAAACCTAAAAAAATCATTGTAAATATCTATAGAAATTATTGATTAATTAATTAATTATTTTGATTTCCATCACTTATAACGAAGAGGCTAAAGAAACATTTCTCTAAGTGTAATTCTGAAAAGTTTTAAGAAAACGAAGATTATATTTAATATCAATATTATATAAATTAAGTAAAAGACAAGCCTAACCATTATTTTTTCAATGCTATGAGTAACTGTCTTTGAAGATTTGGATTGGCTTGTAAAAGATGGCAAGGGTAACAACTGATGGAGCTAAGACAAAGAAAAACAACCTTTATAATAATAAAATAAAGAAAACATCCCAACCATAAATTAGTAACTGAAAAGTTTACACAAAGCTACATTGAATTCGATCATTTCAGTATATAATATATACTATACAAAAGCAATCCCTTAAACTTAAACTTAGTAAAAGTATGCAGCCGCTAAGGTCCATAATTGTTAAAGGGCTCGCACGGAAGTAAACGCTGGTATTACAAAAAAGGAATATCGAAACTGGAACTGAATGTTATTGCTCGAAGTACACAAGGTCTTTTTTAAACTGCATAACTTTAGTTTTTTTTTTCCTTAATTTTGAATATTTCTATTTTTAATTCGGGGCCACCCAGTTCACATCGCCCATGGCCCATTTCCTCCAATTATCCAAGGCAGTTCCGAATAGTTCGTTAAGATTTGGAATAAAACATTCTGATGTTCGGTAACACAGTTGATTTTTTTCTATACGTTTGTGACACGAAATTGAACTATTGTATGGCTTAGAAATCAAAGTAGTTGCCTCTACTGAACGACTCCTGACGGTTGTGGGCTTCTGTGATTTTTATGCAACATCACTTCAGACCTCATTGAGCTCCTGCTCTCCTGGCTTCATCATCATCATTAAACTCCATTTTAGTGAGGGCTTGAGAGGCTTAAATCCTCTCTTGCCCTGGACAGAAACCCTGCTGTTTTGCGTAGTGCATATAGATCTACGTCATCATATAGGTCGAGAATTTTTGGTTTTACAGACCAGTCAAGTCTGGGGCAGTTAAACAGAATATGAGGCACATTTTCCTCTTCTTGCCCGCTCGAAATTCGGCCATGGTTGTGACAAATATGAGCCAACAGGACAGTAGCCTGTCCTGCACTGTGCTGTCCTGGATGTTGTGTGTTGTCAATCACTACTTCACTTAAAAAGAGTCCATAAATATCCATTGGACACAACAATTAACAATGATAAACTTACTAAAACTGAAGACTTCAACTGATGTCTAGTTACATATGGTGATGATCGTCTTGTCTCTCTATCCTGACACTTCATCCGTCTGTCTGACTACGCCACTACTTTTTACCGTCGCTAAAAACAATGCACAATATGTTTATTTACAAAACCAACATAATCTCTGACCTAGACTAGGTTACTACAATTCTTACTGGCCGATTTTGTATAGTGAAATTAATGAAATTAAACTCAAGTTGCACCTTGTCCACTACCCAAAAGTGTGCCGCTCTACAAAGTGGTCGACAGCTACATAAATATGTCTTTCCCAAATAAAAAAAGCCTACTGCTTACGCTATTAATAAGTAAAAGATGATTTTGAAGAAAGATTTGTAGATTCTCATGATTTTATAAACTAAACACCTATTTTCGAAAATCTTTTT
This sequence comes from Biomphalaria straminea, assembly GCA_021533235.1. Taxonomy (NCBI): domain Eukaryota; kingdom Metazoa; phylum Mollusca; class Gastropoda; family Planorbidae; genus Biomphalaria; species Biomphalaria straminea. The sequence continues at coordinate 5,318 of JADKLZ010008818.1, forward strand.
TTTATATATGTCGAGTGCCCCGAGAAAACAGCATTTGGAAACATTATCACGTAACATCGAAATCAAGTGCTCTGACTTTGTATCTAACTCGAATTCATTAAACTTAAATCATCCAATTAATTCTACGAAATCCAAGAGTTTTTAATTTTTTAAAATGTTTTAAGTAGCACCCGAAAGGGAAAAAGATGCTATTAGTTTTGTGTTGAATGTCTGTCTGTCCGTCCGTCCTGTTTAGATCTCATCAACTATAAAAGATAGTGGAAATCCGATATCATAATATTTTAGTCCATTCACAGTTCGGATGCAACTGTAACTTTTTCTTTTCTGAAATGGAAAAATTTAAACTTTTAAATCACTTATGCAAGCAGTTTTTTTTTTCATAAAAATACACCACTTTTATAAGTTAGACATAATTTAAAACTTAGAACAACAAATAATATGTAGTTTTTCATATTATTGCGTGAACTGCATTGCTGCAACTTATACAACAGAACATTTAAGTAGAACATTTTTTTACAGAACTTTTTTTTTTGAGGAATAAGAGTTTGACCCTTGACCCAATCAAGTAAATAATCATTAAAGGACATTAGTTAGACAAGTTCACATGTAACTTGAATTTCACTTTCACCTATCCCTCGTTCTGATGGACCGTTGGGGCACCACACATGATCTGTTAACCTTCTTTCTACATTCTTCTTTATTTGTCTTTGAAAGCATTTCATTTTGATATTTTTCATGAAAATATTGAAAACTTGCTTTTTTACCTGCCTGGATAGACCACTTCGAAAGCCGATTTTGAGTTTGTGTTTCCACACAACTGTCTTTGTATCCTTGATAAATATACATAACTTCTATATTTTAATAGTGCCCAGAACTACAATGTATAATTATGAATTAAACACTGCGTTTTTTTAAATTGAAATAATATATATATATTTATTATCTTTCTGTCAGAGCACTGACTTGTGGGAAGGTCGCCAAGGGACATTCCTTGATGCCATTAACTGTATTCACAGCCTTGGCTATTTGGCAAGTAACGTTGACTTTACTAGCTTTGTTTTAAGTTAGGCTGATTAGATGTTGATTGTGTTGCAAGTAATGTGATTGGTGTTGATTGATTTTAAGTTAGACAAATCGGATGTTGATAGTGTTGTAAGTAAGATTGATTGGTGTTGATTGATTGCAAGTTAGGCTGATTGGATGTTGATCGTGTTGTAATTAATGGTTTATTGGTACTGATTGATTGTAAGTTAGGCTGATTGGATGTTGATTGTGTTGTAAGTAAGATTGATTGGTGTTAATTGATTCTAAATTAGGCTGATCAGATAATGACTGTGTTGTAAGTAAGGCTAAAAGCTTGTTTATTGCATTGTAAGTTAGGCTGATTGGATGTTGATTGTATTATAAATTTCGTAAAATGTTAAATGTAACTAACATTGTAACAATAACTGCACCATGAAATGATCCAAACCTAACTACATACATAACGAAATACGATGTAACACATACTCTGGCTTCCTGGAGTTGTCTCTCTTTCTTCACATAGATTATGATATACCCGCTTATCTTACATGCTTCTCCACGACGAACAATTAAAGCTCCATTACTTCATAATCCCTTTCGAACTTCCGATATTTTCATGTAGAGCTGTGCATCGCACTTGGAACTCTTAGGCCAGTAAAATCGAACAAGTGCTCACTTCTACCGGCCTGAATGAGGGGTGAGTTCCTCCTTCACACCCCTCTGTCTGACGGGGGGTGAGACTCGGGGTTAAACTCAAAGTTTAGTTTTGCGTTTACCTTTGGTGGACATGGACACTCCATACTCGTACTAGATGGCGCACCACCTGGACCCCCCCCCCCCATTTTCCTTAAAGCTACAAGGCTAACCTTGCGGGACACGCCATTTATGGGACGGTGCCTGGACGTAGGCACATCGCTGCGGGAGCTCTTTTACATCCCCGCACAGTGCAATGAGGTTACTCTCTCACCATCTTAGCCCCTCCCGTGGGAACTTTGTTTGGCTACTTCGAACTAACACACTCCATAACACACTCCATAACACGCTCCGATAGATAAATGTGAAATAATACATGCTCACGTCTATTTAAAATTGATTGGTGATATTTTGTCTTGTTTGTAGTCAAACTGAATTTCCATTGGACTGGGCCAATAAAAATTATCTTATCTTTCAGTGCAACTCTAAAAGGCTTGGAACCGACTTGCTGACAGACTAAAGTATTGTATGCATGTTCTGATTAAAGCGAGAAGATATTTTTTGCATCTTCCAAAGGCCTATATAAATGCCAATCTTATTTTAATACAATGACATCTAAATTATTTAATACTACACGTTTATATTGTATCTTTTTATTTCACAAATAGCTTGCATCAGTATATTTAATACATATTATATTAGACTTTGGGGAACGCTGTGGCTGAGTGGTGAAGCGCTTGGCTTCCAAACCTGGAGTCCTGGGTTCGAATCTCGGTGAAGACTAGGATTGATTTTCAATTTAGGGATTTTTTAGGAGGCTCCTTTGTCGAGCCAACTCAAATGGGTACCTGACTTAGGTTGGGGAAAGTTTAGTTTAATGCTTTGCAATTAATTTTACAATTAAAAATCATTTATAACACTATCTACAAAAAAAAAGAAATCTAATATAGAAATAAATATTTGACACATTGAAATTATAACAAAATTCAGTCCTTTTAGCCAGTGGCGTAGCACGGTACCTGTGGGCCTGGTTCAAGAATATATTGTTGGGCCCTCCTAAGAACAATTTTCAACAAATTATCACTCAAAGACACGACACTATTCCATTCATTTAGTCCTCTCTCTATCGACTCTATCTAGATCTGTTATAAACTTTCTCCCCAAATCAGTTTCCTCATCAATTGCAATAGGACAAACATATTTAATTTTAACGATACCTATGAGACATTTCCCTGGCTCGATAAATATTTAATTTTATTTTCCTTTTTTTTAGATTTATTGTTTTTTTGTATTTTTTGTACTCAAAACAGAAGACAGCAAAACAGTCATTCTAGTTGACCGTTCTACACTATTTAACAGTGTCAACTTCGTTGGATTTAATGTTTGTGGAAACATAACGACCTTGACAGTTCGATATAGAGCAAACATTATAGTAATACAGTTAAGATTTAACTAATATTAATATTAACATCAATCAACCTTTGCTTTGATGGAATAAATAGAGTCACATTACCATTCTTTAAATACAAAAGAAAATAAAAAGCAGATTAAGCTTTAAGAAAATTGAATAATTAGCGGCTTTATTAAAATTTTTAATTCGTGACTATCCGGACTATCACTATAGACCAGTGATTCCCAAAGTGGTCCATATCGACCCCCAGGGGTCCACGAGGACTTCCAGGGGGTCCACGAAAGTGAAAAAAACGAATTGGGGGTCCATGACATGCAAATGGGGGTTCAGAAGAGTGGATCTCATTTAAGAAGGAATTGAGTTTAATATTAATCTCACATTAATAGAATCACCTATTATATCATACAAATATACATTGTTTATACATTATTATATCTAGGCCGGAACTGTTCTTACTAACAGGAGAAGGGGCACAGGCGAGTAACTGGCACCTTAACCAGTAAGCTTCGGGCAGGAGGGGCTCGTTAGCCATGGCTGGCTACCCACCTAGGAGAAGGAAAACTCTGAATTCAAACCTCTGCTGCCTTGCAGTTATACCCAATCAAGGGAAAGGCTTCGGGAGTCAACCCTGAGGAAAAATCAGGAGCTGGCGACCCTAAGGCAGTTTGCAGCACTCAGTGCTACACTCTGGCAGAACCTGCGACGCTGCTGACCCCAAACTGTATCGGCACTGCCGTTCCTTTGGATACATCAGCTGCGTGGAGAGGGGGGAAGTGATGTGTGGGCGACATCGTTCCGACCACAGCTTATGCCCAGGCATTCATCTCATGGAAATGAGATGATCCATAGTCGCTTCGCGACTGACGGTGGCCATAGATAGATAGATAGATAGATAGATAGATAGATAGATATCTAGGCCATTAATTTTTTATAATATTATTGGAATGAAAAAACATATTTTAAATTTTATTACTTCATTTAAATAGCTCAATTTGGTCTAGAGATAACTAATATTTAACATGGCTGAAGCTAAATATAAAATAGACTGTGGTGTTCATTTCTAAAATTTTTCTTCTTTTCTTGTCGAACTTATATTGCCTATGTGTCTTTTATTTAACAACATTTTATGTAACGACACCATGAAACCACCTAAGCTGGAGGATAGTTGGGGACAAAGCCACACTGATAAGATTTGAAAAACTATTGAACACTCCATGATAAAGTAGAGAAAAGATCTACAATTGACAAATATTTGCTTTTCAAATTTTAAGGAAATTATAATAATTTGCTGTGTCATAAAATATCTTGCGGAATTATGAAAACGACATACAAATGGCGAAAAAATGGATGGCTGCCTGGTGGAGCGGTTTGCACGCTGGACTGTCGTTTGGATTTATTGATGGTCCCGGGTTCAAACCCTGCCCGCTCCCATCCCCCGTCGTCCTGCGGGAGGTTTGGACTAGGAAATAACTATCTTCAACTCTGAAGGAACATCCGAAACATGTAAAACATTTTACAAACAAACAAATGAATGATTTAAAGTTTTTAAAACTATTTTGTACAGAAACCTGTATCTGATATTTGCTAAGAATTCTTCTAAGCAACAAATAGTTCAAAGGTCTATAGATGAACCGAGTTGTGCCTGTAATGAAGCATTTTTTGGGCACATGTTCGTTTATTTATGGGTAAAGAAATTCACGACAAAATTTCTTTTTGTGAAAACTGATAATTGACAATAAAGTCGAATTCACCTTTGAGGTTTTGAAGGAATCGTTCGAAGAAAAAGCAAACCCTGTAACTATTATATCAGTAGAAACAAATGGAGCACCTTTCATGGTTGGGTACTACTACGGATAGTGCACCTGGGTGTTACTAATATACTAGGTAACTAAAAAGTAGTAGATCTATATTGCAGGAATATCTTCCATTTGTTATCAACGCTAAATACACAATTACTTGCTCCAATGTGAAGAGAAAATGACAAGAACATTCATCAGTTGAATCACATAGCACCAGGAGAGGACCAAATTACAGCAGAACTAATTCTCAGCACAAAGGAGTGCGTGATGTAGGTGTGAAAAATTGTTTTATTTAATTTAATAACTACATTTGTATTTATTGTAAAAAAAAAATAAATTGAACTTAAAATGTAGGTTTAAATTACTTTTTCACTCCTCATGTCATGGGTTGGACTTATTTAAACAAAATGTGAAATTTGAAATTGATGAATTTTCAAAAATTCAATATAACTTAAGTAGGGGGTCCACGGAAAACCAGAAAACATGTGAAGGGTCCACGTGACAAAAAAGTTTGGGAACCACTGCTATAAACTCAATTTTAATTGTCGCTTCCCTTCCCTTTTTTCCCCCTGTACAACACATTAATATTTTCTTAACCAACCTCCCCCCCCCCCCCCAGTGGCGTAGCACGGTACCCGTGGGCCCGGGTTCAAGAATATATTGGTGGGCCCCCTCCCTCAATAAGACGACTGTAATGTGTAACACAACAATTGAGTAACCCGAATGTATCGGTACATTTACCAAAAGACATTCGAATACAAGTAGAGAAACTTTTTAATAAACTTATTATGTTTGAAGTAGAACTCCAACATGAATTAAAAGTCAATGTTTGTAAATTTTTTAACAGAATCAAACGAGTTAAGGGAGTTTCAAATATATAAAGTAATGTTTTATGAGTTCTATTTCCCATTCTACACATTGACATTCCTAAAACACTAAAACCAGTATCTAATTCTACGTCTATTATTTAACAGTAAATAGATGGATGGAATATTTATTTATTAACATTATTCTGGCCCTCTGAATAGGAAAGTAATAAACCTGTGAATCTACTTCTCAATGCGCTAGCGTCATCTTTTGATGAAACAATGGCCGGAGATTATTCTAGTATGCAGTCATATTGGAAGCACCATCATAGCTCTATCCTCGTAGTTTATTTAAAGATAAATGGGGATTTTTTAAATTATTTGGAGCATTTGTTCGGCCAATTCTGCAGACTTCTGATTCTCACTAGTAGAAAAACCTAGTAATGCTATCTTTGGATATTGTTTCGTCATCAGATATCACTGAAAAGCATTAAAAAATACTAATTTGATAAACTTTTATACTGAGTGCAAGCACTAATGAAAGAGACAATCGGTGCTGAATGGAGGTCTAAAATACAGGTATTTTGCCAGCATTGCATTGCGCAACAGGTCCATAATTATTTTTTTTTGAATCTGTGGGGCTTTATCTCCTGTTAAATTTCAATGTTCTTAGCAATTTTCTGAGGTTTTTGTGTAAATATATTGGTATTAACTCTATTTAAGGGATAGGAATCAAGTTTGAAGTAAATACAAAGTATTGGTCAGAGAAATGCTCTATTGCATGATCAATGTAGTCTTATAGACTACGCCCCCCACTTTCAACCTGCTCCCTAAGTTGGTCTCCTCATTTATAATTTTTTTTTTATGGTTTATTCAGATTATACATTTGTTTACAATAAAACACAAGACAAACAAGTTAAACGTATCTACATCTAGACCATATAATA
>JADKLZ010008833.1:0-18611 GCA_021533235.1 Biomphalaria straminea
CTGTCTCTCTGTCTGTCTCTCTGTCTGTCTCTCTGCCTGTCTCTCTGTCTGTCTCTCTGTCTGTCTCTCTGTCCGTCTCTCTGTCTGGTATAAAGTTTGAACATGTTTTTTTCTCTCATTTCCCATTCTCATGTTGCAACTTTCCACAATTATTCATTGTACCTGACAAGACCAATAAGTTCATGGATAACTGATGAATATTTTTTTTTTGTTATCGAAATAAGGGAAATAAATACTACTTAATGAGAGATATACATTATATGTGTGTGTGTGTATTTAATCTCCTTATTTCGTTTTGACGCGTTTTTTTATCTCCCACTTTCCATTGTCTCATCAAGTAGAACATTTTCATAATTATTCAAAACCATTGAAAATACATGAAGCAATTAGTAATCAATTAGTACCAAATAATTAACTTTGTTTTCTACAACAGAATTTGAGCATTTTTTTTATCTGAATGGCAGTAATTAGAGATTCTTTCCCTTAGATAAGCTTTGTTTTTTTTTAAGAGTAATTTTTTTTTTTTCCTTGTTTTTTTTTTGTTTTTTAACATTTTTATGTTACGAAATACGGTTTGGATTTTTTATTTTCAATTTGATATAACATGTTTATTAAAGGAACATTTCGGTAGTTATATTGACTTTCACATGACTGAGAACTTAACAACGAAGTGTACAACTTATTTAGTCTAAACATACAGATACACATATATACATATACAGTATATATACATTACATAAAAGTGCCTAAGAAAAGTGTTGATTCCCGTTTATAGATGGTGACTATCTGTCGTAGTGCTATATTCCTATGCGGAATTAACCGATGTTTACCTGAGATGTAAATCGGTCTGAGTTGCCTTTCCTATACTTAAAGGCATTAGAAAAACATTTCCCCTAATATTCTATATCTCACATGCTAACTAGAGTGGTAGGTCTCATGGACTTGATGGCTCATTAGAAAACTAGGTTTAGTTCTAGAACCTGATTGCTCTCATGAGAGGTAGATCTACATCTAGAGCTTGAGTACACTTCAGTATACTGACCACGGAAACATGTGCAATACTAATGGTTTTACACAATATTTAAGTATAATCTTTATTTATATACATTTATTTATTTATATTTAATGTTTTTTTTGACAAATATAAATAAATCTAGTTTTAAAAGAGATTATGACACAGCCGCTATCTTGAATCATTTTACAAGACCAACAATTAATGCAATCTTTTTGTATCATCCATGCCATTGGACACACACTCACTATCGTATTCCATAACAACAACGTACAATAAAATATCATTTTTAAAATCTAAAATCAAAATATTTATACAAATACTTGTAATTGTCACATTTCCATCCCTTCTGAAGTTCTGAAGTATTAGAGTTAAGCGTTAGTCTTGATTTGGGGAGGGGGTGTGTGAGAGAAGGCGACAGAGTTTAAGGACGAGTTTAAAATATCATTAAGCACTATATTTTTAAAATAAATTATATCTAATTAGTTATATACATTCTGTATTTTCTTTACAATAGAACGCCTTTCCCCCCCCCCCCTCCCCAGTATCCGCCATTGGGCTGTACAAATATTCTGTTTCCTTTAGGTCTTAAGGTAATAATTAAATGCGTGCATTGCAAAAAAAAATGTATAGAAAAAAAAAGTACGCACGCGGTAATAGATAAATGAGACAAAAGGGAAATCACTCTGCCTGACTAAAGGAAAAGATATATTTTCAATGTAATGGCCATCCCCGGTATAAAGTCTTATTTCCCCTGGTCGATCTCATTGTGACATGCAACTCTGTTACCGGAAGCCAACAAATTAGCTGAACAAAAAAAAATACCCCTTAAAATCCAAGGTCAAAATAAAAGTAAAAAAAAATATTAAAAAATAATAATAAAATAATAGGCCAAAGAGAAAATAAATAAATGAAAAATGACTTAAAAATTAATATATTTAAATAATGATTAATTTAAAATATCGATTTTGTCAAGGTTTTTTTTTCTATGCTATTGAAAAAAAAATGTGTGTTAAAGAAGGAACTGAGAACAATGAAGTCCAGAAGAAAGAAGGAAAACAAGCGAGAGATAGTAAGAGAGAAGAGACAGAGAGAAAATAAGAGAGGGAAAAGGAAAGAGAGAGAAAATAAGTGAAAGCACGAGAGAAGTGAGAGAGAGAGAGCGAGAAAGAAAGAGAGACAGAATGACACAGAAAGAGAGAGAAAGAGAGAGTGAACGAGAGAGAGAGAGAATTAAAGTTTGATGCCCTTTCCTAGTACACTGTACTAAATGGAGAAAGCATGACCTTAAAATGATATATCGCGAGTTTATTATCAAATTTATTAATATCCTTTGTTTATGTTTGTCAAAATGTTAGTAAGCTCCTTAGATTATTTGTTTTAGACTTTGTTCAGACTCATTACTGTTTATATTCTGTCTTATTTTATGTTTTCTATTTTCCTATTCATTACTAAATAACACATGAAATGAAACGAAAGTCTCATATTTTGAAAAGCTCCAATCTTCACTTTTCTAAACATAAATCATCTCACTATTTGTTGATTTATTAACATACAATTCAGAACTGATAGAAGTAGTGGCATGTATATCACATACCTTCGTCCTTTCAAATACTACTTTTTAAGCCAATGTGCAAAATGCACAATAAACAATACAATTAACTAGGTCCGGGGGTCGGCAACCTGTAACTCTCTAGTTACATACGGCTATCCCTATATAGTTCCTTACTCATTATTTATTTTGTCGTAAAAAAAACAACAAATTCTGAATCGATGAACGAGGAGTAGACACCTATCTCTCAGCCACTTGTACTCACTTTTTATGCACCCCTCCCCGTGACAGGCGTCAGTTCCTCGGAAGCTCTTGAATGACGCCGTCGTTGGATGTTTCTGTATAAGTTTTAATTCGCTTTCGACGCGAGACAATTTGACGTCATCATCAGTGCTTTGGCTGTGACGTATAGTTTGTTTAAAGTAGAACAATTATAAGTGAGTTATCTTCTCAAAGTTATTTATTGTCACGCAGGGAAAGCGCACCAAGGTCATATAGATCAATACAAAATTGTTTGTCATTGGTGTATTTTTAGAACAGAATAATTGCATAGCAACGTCGTAGATGAAAATTGTTTTCAAATTAGTTCAAAATTGGGACGAGGTTGGTTGTGGAATTTCCATAAACGCCTAAAATAAACCAGATAACGACAAATGGTTTCCAAAAGTTTACGTTATGAGAGTAATGACAACAAAATTAAATGAACTGAACATAAAACAGTAAGGAAAGGGAAAACAAGTCTATGGTTTGGTAGATGAATTGGTTTGTTTGAAGAGACATTAATTCTTTTTGCAGAAGATATTCAGTGAGTCAATTACTTCATTTTCAATTTCTAAAGCAATATCGCGATATAGCAGTGCAACTGTTGACATTAATTACCTTACCACAGTTAAAAACCAAAATTGCAGATGAATTTGCTGACAGATTTGAGCAATTCAAAACCATTTTAGCATTACTGGTAAATCCTCTCAGCACAAATAGTAACGATCTAGAAATGCAGTTGATCGTAAATCTTTGTGGAGTGGAAAATGTACAGAGTTGAAAAGCAAGTTGGAAGAGTTGGAGATCCAGAAATGTATGTACGTAACAAAAGCGGACAGCTTGAAAAGAAACGCCGCGAGTTAAGGCAATTATATTCAAAGCATGGAATAGTCTTCCAGATTTTTAAAATGAGGTGAAAAGGTTGGCATTTTGGAGTGCTGACTCTCCTTTGATCGACATATTGGTGCGAGCAACCGTTTTCTTGCAACAATATAATTACAAGTAAAGTAAGAAGCCAAGCAAGAAATGAAAACTTTGAGTTGTGTTAGAAACTAAAAACTATATATCCAAACTTTCTATTTCTTTCTATTTCTTGTGAAAAACACTACTTATATATGAACAACGTTATAATTTAATGTGAAGGGACGGGGCATAGTCCTCGACACCCTGGTCATGGCCACATTCTTATTTGCTTGCGAGTCTTGGGGACGCTGACTGCTGGCTTGAGCAAATTGAGATGCTACAGAGGGATCCTAGGTAGCACAGAGAAAGACGGTCGACAAATCTTGCGTGGTACCCTAACGGTTCAAGAGTTAGGGATAAGTAAACTGAGGTGAACTTTTATTTGTCAACTAATAACATGTCTGTATTGCCTCCAGCCTGCGCTGAGTATTTTTATAGTGATAATCGGCTCGCGCAGACCAATACCAACTTTCCTTGGCTGACATAGAGGAGAGCACCTGGCTGCATGCGGCGTCGGAACGAGACAGCTGGAGGTCACTCACAAAGGCCGCGGGATACACATTTGAGACCAAAAGAAAATCTGCCGCCGAGGACAAACGCAGACGACGAAAAGAAAATCTAAACCGACCACCTGCGGACAATGGTTTTGCTTGCCCTGGATGTGGCAAAATATGTAGGTCACAGCTGGGACTGCACAGCCACGGGAAACACTGTATTCCTCACTAATCTTCGGACTCGAAGACAAGCCTATTATTAATAACATGTCAATAAATACTTTGTGAAACTTGCAACCCTCAACATTTCATGTTTGCCCTTCTTCCAGCCCATTCTACGGATGAACACGTCATGCAAACATGAGTTACATCCATAACGTACTACGTTCAGTTGTAGAGCTTATCTTATAAATCACAGACGTTACTTCAAAAGATAAGATAATTAGATTTCGCTGCAATAGACTCCTTAGGTTCACTAGTATATTTATTTTATTAATTCTATCTCTATACTAGATACATACGTAATATCGCCAAGTCCAGCCAGCTCTAAAGCGTGCCTGACATTAGCTAACCACATCAAATCCTCGTTAGTCTCTGGCCATAGAAATAGAAAATGTGCACGCCACCAGCTGTATAGACTGATAGTTTTTTTCTGGGAAACTTTTTGTTTCTTTTAGAACTCCATAGCAGTGGAGTGAACAAACTCAAGATAACTTGATAACTTGTGCGTCACTCATAGTCTCTTTAAATAAAGACTGTTAAGAACTAAGGCACCTAACATTGTTCATTGTTTATTTTTTTAAATTTATTTCTAAGAACGATTCCTCTAAGATTACCCCATAAATATGCTTAAAGCTAATACTTCCAGATAACACAGGGTCATATGATATGAGACAATCTATATTATATGGAACTGAATAAATTATTTTCATTCAGAAATAATGTTGTTTTCTTTTAATTAACTTTATCTTTTATTTGTGAAGCTTCTATTTTAAAACATAAAATTGTCAATAAACGAAATCACTCAAAAGTGCATACAAGAAGTCCTCAAACATTTTTTTTTTTGGTTTATTTCTATGTAAAGATTTATTCCATTTGAATCGCACAAAAGATAAATATTTGACAAAAGAGTATCTATATATATAATCCTCAAAGTAAAAGGTCAAACATGCAAGCAACAACAAGTAAATAGGGAAGATCCCATGGCGCACGCACGCGGTGTGAATGGAAATTGGTGCATCCCAATCCGCACTTTTTTCATTCACGAAACAAAATAACAGAGACGTAAATAAATATAGACTGGAAAAAGGAAGTAACTTCAAGTGTAACGTGAAAACATGCACATATATCTACTATTGAATTCGGATTTCCAAATTATGAAAAATGTAAAAATTGCTTTATCCTCAGTCTTAGAGATTAAACACAATTTATAAGTATAAAAATAAAGTAGGCCTACACACAATTGCAATGCACACATTTTTGTTTCATAAAACTCTCTTATGAATTTGTGTAGTGAATGGAAGAAAGTTTAAAAAAGTGGAAGCCGGAAGAGATTGTTTTGTGTGATAAGAACGACTACCAGTCAATACACAGATAGATACTACTCTCAGGTTTGACTTTAGCGAGGGAAATCTGTTATATCATGTTATAAAATGGTTCAATTTAATAATTTATACACCTAAAAATTAGCACGGGAAAAAAGAAAGTGCAGGGCCCACTGCGGTCGCATATGTGCCAATAAGGCCTGCCCTGCAAAATAGCGGCGTATGATATGAAAAATTTAAAAATTGCATTGCATGTTTCCAACATGACGAATACAAACTTTTCTTGATTATAGATGTGTTAGTGCTCCTGGGACTCATTTAAATCGACAGGATGGCGCGGGGAATCTGTTGTAAGTAATAAAATGGCTTAATTTAATCATTTTTACACTTTAAATTAGAGCCGGTCCTATAAAATGGCGTGTCCTATGAAATGCGGGCCCCACTGCGGTCGCCGGCCCTGGTAAATAGCGGCGTATGCTATTCTTAATATCGCGTAAATTAAGGTCAATTAGCCATTTTTTTTTAAGCTCCATTCATAGTATTTTTCATTCATGAATTCACGCATTAGCTTTACTTATAACAAGCAAATGGGAAGATCCCATGGCGCAGCATGGTGTGAATGGGAAAAAATATATCCAAATCCGCACCATTTTCATTCACAAAATAGCATAGCATTTTTTTTTTTACTTTAAAAAGATTTTAATAATGTCCGGAAATTTCCAGGACTTTTTCGACCGGCGGCATAGCATTTAATAACATTTCAGGAGATTTCCAGGGGGCTCCTGGTAAATCAAGAGGCCGCGGGAAATCTGTTATGTTTTATAAAATGGTTCAATTTAATAATTTATACACCTAAAAATTAGCACGGATCCAAAGAAAGTTTGGGACCACTGTGGTCGCATATGTTGTAGTATTTTATTCATGAATTCATTTATAACAAGTAAATGGGAAGATCCCATGGCGCAGCATGGTGTGAATGAAAATTGTGTATCCAAATCGCACTATTTTCATTCATAAAATAGCATAGACATAAATAAATATAGACTGGAAAAAGGAATTAACTTCATGTAACTTGATTTAATAATTTATACACCTAAAAAATTAGCACGGGTCCAATGAAAGTGCGGGACCCACTGCGGTCGCATATGGTGCAGTGCCTAAGGCCTGCCCTGGTAAATAGCGGCGTATGCTATGCCGCCGGTCGACTAGTTTTTTTTTAATGTTCAAATTCATACAAAATAAGAAATAGTAAAGGTCTTAGTCGCTAATGGTTAATTAGATAAATCTCTTATAAGACTTTCGAGAGTACAATAATAATACAATATGCTACGGTGGTGGAGATTTTGAGAAAAATGAAAATGAAACAAATGAGGTATTTGAGGTATATGTTTATGCATAATATATATCATTTGTACACAACTGTACGTAGACATAAATTTTAGTTCATAAATTATTTTTCTCTTCAGTTCAAAGTTATGTAAATTGGACCTGCATGAGTTGTTGGTGCCTTGGTGGACTGCATAACACAAAGATAGTTCTGTTTGTATAGTATTTCCCCTAGTCGTGAGTTTAGAGGTCAACGCTGTAGAAGTGCTCAAATCGAAAAAGAAAGAAAACATTTTTGGAGAGAAATCCACTGGGACTCGTCGAGCTCTGAGTGAAACATTCAGATATTGCCGGAAACATCGCCGACCTTGAACTTGTTTATACAATGAACGGTGGGAAGAAAATTCAAAACAAAATCAATGCGTCAGTCTAAAAATAGTTTTATACTACGATTTTCTTTTTATTTTGTTTAAAAAAAACAAGAGACAAAAATATGGAAATTTTAACTAGGCTTGGCTTAAATTGTTATTTTGAAACATGATATCTCCCTGCGTTGTTTTAAATTACTGACATATACCTAAAAAATATTTGAAACTTTCTCTTTCAAACTCGATTTGTTGAAATATAAGTCGATATTCGCAACACATTTTCTTAGTCTCTATGGATGTGCATCTTATCCCACAGAAAAGAGAAACAATTGCTTGTTAAATCATCATACGTAGATCTTGTGTCCATATTTGTGTCTGGAGTTTCAGCAAAGACACAATAATATGTCTCGTTTCAAATGCAATCCCAAAAAGCTGAATAAAATCTCCCCCCCCCTCCTAAGAACTCTCCCCCCTCTCCCCATCATTTCTAGCTGATCTGTTCCAGTTGATCGTCTCGTGCTATGTGATGGATCCGATGCAGACAAACTTTGTTATTTGAACAGGAAACTAATATGGTTTAGGGTATGCTGGGAAGGTCTGAGAGCTTCCGTGTTACGCCGAGGGAGTGATGAGTTGCAGAGTCAGGGAGTTAGAAGAAACAACAAAATGGAGTGAGAGGCGTAAATAAAGACGGAGCAGTAAATTGCATCACAGACATACAAACAGACATATCTACTATACATCGTCGGATTTTTTAATAGTCATACTTTTTCTTTCTCAAGAGCATTGAAAAGATATTATAATTAAAATATATAACGAATTGGGAAACCAGATAATTCACATTCTATGTTCAGACGTATTTTTGTTCCATTTTGTATGTACTTTTGAAATATTTGACATGTATTGGTGAAATATGTAACATGTAGTGGTGATATATTTAACATGTACTGCTGAAATAATTAAAATTGTGTAATGTAATATTTAACCTCCAGAGGTAAATAATTAAATATTTAAACGTGTGGTGTAGTGGTAAAATTTAACATGTAGTAGTAAACTATTTAACACCAAGTGGGAAATTATTTTTTACATGTAGCGATAAAACATTTAACGTGTAGTATTAGGCATCACATTCAAAGACCGCATAACAAACCAAAAGATTAGAGACAGAGTTACTGCAGCGATCGGACCCCACGATGACCTGCTGACTAGTAAATATTGTTTAAAAAAAACGAAATTTTAAAATCTATGGTCACATTACAAGATCTATGGGGCTCGCAAAAACCTTCCTTCAAGGAATAGTACCAGGAAAAAGAAGAAAAAGCAGACAGAGAAATCCATGAGAGGACATAAAAGAATGGACGGGCCTACCACTGAAAGAGGTTTAAAACAAGGCAGAAGACAGGAAGAAAAAAGAAAAAGACGGTGGACAAGTCTTGCTTGGTGCCCCAACGATGCAACAGACTAAGGGATAGGTAAAGGTAAAAAACGATAAAATATTTGACATGTAGCGATAAAATATTTTAAAATGTAGTGTTGCATATTTAAAATGGGTAGAATATTTTGACCCACCTCGGTCAACAGTTTGTTTCATGTCTAAAATCTTTTGTTTCGTCGATTTTTGTTTCATTAGTTAATGCACATCTTCTACTATATTTATAAGCACATTTCGTTACATTGAACCATTACTCCCCAAACACATTGCGCAAAGTCTAACAGATGGTCGATCATGTCTATACAAAGTCAAAACAATACCCCTTTCACACCTTGAGTTCTATTGGATTGATGAGGGAAGGTCATCTATTTCTATGGTCGACAATTAACTAGGAATACACTACAATGACCAACAGTCTTTACTTCCCCCAGGTACAATTTAGAGTTAGTTGGACTTAGGGGAGTTATAAAATTTCCAGTGTTGATCGAGATTTGAACTCAAGACCTCTCGGTTTGGACACCAAGCGCTTTTCCCATCGGTCAACACACCCTCCGTTTATGAAGAGAGATAGGTAGAAAGGTGTATAGTGGACAGTAGGGGGACCCAGAAAGATAGAGGACCCTAGATAAAAAATTAAGGGAATAAAATAACAAGTGGGATGAATTATGGGAAAAAAATGTTAAAGAAGTCAGATAAAAAGATCGCTTATACTACAGAATGTTACATTTAAAGCTAAATCTTATACATTGTTCACTTACCAAATAAATGTGTAAAGTACAAGATGTATTCTTTGTGTGTGTGTGTGTTTATATGTGTGTGTTAACTGGCTGACGCAACTGACAAGCATTGCATTAAATTGCTCAATATGAACTCGACGTGACCGCGACGACAAACTGCTTCAGACTAGATTCCATTCAATCAATCTCTTGACAATTTCGTCTATTTGTTCCTTTGGATTAGATATTTACTCTTTTTTTTAAAACTCCCTATCTAGAAATCTGAAAGAAACATAGATTTATATGGGTTATTTTTTCCCGCTCTAAATGCGAGGTTTATAATGTGTTTTGTACACATACTCTTACTTAAGAAAGGGTTTAGTTGCTTATGTTTATTAGCTCATAGTTGAAGCGACTAATTTAGCGGATAAGGTTGTAGATTAAAACAATTTCACTGCTAAGAAAAAAAAATCCTCTACGTCACAGAAAGATGAAAGAAAGGAGAAAACTATTTTATTTACATGATTCGATTTGATGTTCCTTCAGAATTGAAGATTATTACATTCCATCCCAAACCATCCTCAGGATGTCGGGGGGATAGCGTTGTCTGGATTCCAACCCGGGACCACAGAGACTACAGTACAGAGCACATACAAGATGACCAGGCAGCCATCCAATTTGTAAAACTAAGATATATTCAAGGATTTTGAACTACAATAATAATTTTTTAATTGCAGCCAAAATTTCGTTACACAGAATCACGATGACATCTGAAGTCTAGGTCAAACTCTTATTTATTGATCGCATTTTTTTATTTGGCATGAGTTGTATCGATTTTAATTGATTGGAACATTATTGTGTTGTTGTTTCAAAGTTTTTAAACAGCGCTTAGAAAAATTGGTTGAAAGAGAAGCATCGATTTTGTATCAAGTCAAAAGTACATACAGTTAAATTAAGTATAAATATATACGTATACACATGTATTTTAGTCGCATACATATTCATATATTTATTATATTATTTTTATTTATAAATATCTAAAATATCTATACACACAGACACACAGAGAGAGAGAGAGAGAGAGAGAGAGAGAGAGAACTGATCACGTGACTATTGTATTAAGGTTATACTTACCATCGTTGTAGTTATAAGGAACACGAAAGTTATTGTTTGCGGACGTCACATGTACAACGTAAACCAGAAGAAGTAAAAATGGCATTGGCCTGGCTACCAACATTCTTTGTTGAACTTTGCAATGGAACAACTGGTAATGTTTTGATCAACTTCATACAATTAATCCAATAGCCAAGTCCTGGTCAAACAATCCCAATGATATCTGCTTAATCTGTTGTTTAGTTTAACAAATCGTCGTTTATTCCTTTGTAAATGTAAAGTTTTTTAGAAGTACATAATCTGCAGATTCAATAGATCGCTTTTACTGAAACAAATGTATAATTTAAAGGCCAAAGTGAGTGTTAAATGGTCTGTACAATAACTGATTGATTTCACGTGCCATGTGTTCAAGCGTTGAAGAAAGAAAACAAAGAATAGAAAATAGAGGTCGGTTGGTTACATCGATATCTCATTGGCCTACGTACTGACTGGCCAGACTCTCTCTCTCTCTCTCTCACTCACGTGCATGCCTTGATGTAGCTTGTCTCTCCTTGCTCACGCCGATACTTGGACGACAATATCTCTTGAAACTCTTGCTTTATGAAGAAAAAAAAAGATCCACGCATTGGACAGATTGGATACACTTGTACCCTCAGCTTAAGGATGTCCAGTCTATCTCTTTGCGCTTTGTTTAGCCTAGCTTTCTCCCCCCCCCCCCCAATCACACCTCTTTTAAAATTGGTCATTCTTAAAGAAATATTATTTGGCACACATTTTATATTTGAATCCTAATTGTTAAGTTCTAAAAATGATGTTTATATTTTCCTCTACAACGAGAGAACACATTGCAAAAGTTTATTTTTGAGATTACATGCATT
The DNA here is from genome assembly GCA_021533235.1 of Biomphalaria straminea. Taxonomy (NCBI): domain Eukaryota; kingdom Metazoa; phylum Mollusca; class Gastropoda; family Planorbidae; genus Biomphalaria; species Biomphalaria straminea. The sequence goes on from JADKLZ010008833.1 coordinate 11,660, forward strand.
TGCTTGATAGAAAAAGGATAAGCAATTTTATAAAAATTATATTTGACAAATATCTGAAGAAATTTTGGCAAGCTTCTTGTGTTTAATTATTTCTCATGCCAATCTTACCAAAAAATCAGACGTATCACTAGTTCTTAATGTTTTCTTGAATTGTTTATTTTTGTCTTAACTATTGTTCTTGCTATGATTTTTTTGGGGGCTGCTTTAAAACGGTCATGAGTGCATTATCAGACACAAGCCCTTGGGTCTTACTGTGTAATCTTATATTTAAGAGATAAGAGTCATAAAGGTAACGGTTTCTAATGGAGCTCATTTCATTTATTGAACTTATTAATATAGAATGTTTTAGTTGTAAGTCCTAGTCTTGGGACTGTTGTTTCTAGAAGTCAAGTCATTAGCTTTGCCATCTGTCTGTCTCTTCATTGGTTCGAGGTTTATCCTTAGTCGAATATCATCTATCATTATAATCAGCCAGACATTGTCCCGTCCTATACCGTCAAAGATAAAAGAACATTTATTATTTCATAAGCTAGGAAAAAATAGTACGAGTGTAGTGCCATTACAACATGGAATGGGTTGCCTGAATCAGCCAGGCCAACCAACGACTGAGCAGAGTTTTGGTCTCTGATTAACATTCATGACTACATTGACACGTAGATACGCGAATGACGTAATATTCTTGTCTTTTGAAGTAACGTTCTGTAATTTATAAGATAAGAAGTCAAACATCTACCTTCTATCATCTTATTATTTTATCAGTCAGACATCATGCCATCATCAAAGGTGCAACGTCTACAACCTTGAACTTGAAAACTGTCACTTCAATAAATTCACAATAAATTTAAAACATTGTTTTTCTTTTCGAGATTAATTTAAGGTAACAACATGAAAAGACGTTTCCTTTGGTTGATTATTTCCTATATTTTTTAAAATACAGTTTTAATGTCTAATGATCGTGTTTATAATAATCCAATGTTTAGAAAAAGAGTAAGACCTTAATCCTTGAACGTAGTAGAATTATTGATTTACTATCGAGCTATTTCTTTGTCAGACTATAAAATAAAAATCCTTTGGGAGAGTTTGTTGAACCGTCGTCCACTTCCAACCATGACAGAAATCTTTCACGATGACACCCACTGGGGGAGTTGCTCTGTCTATATTTATCACATGGGGTGGGAGCTCTATGGCCAGGGCACTGCGTAGATGTCCACGTGATTAGAGCCAGTGCCAGCAGGCTGACACACCCACACCAAACCTGCTCACTTTCATGCAACGTACACGTGAGAGTCTGGGAGATCAACAATCTATTCACGTAGACTGTGTGACGTCATTTCAACGTAACCTTACACTGTGAAATAGATGACGTCATGCTAATGTCTGTAGATACTGTCTGGATCTTAGTGGCCAGTAAATAAAATGACCTGATACTTTTAAACAAGAAGAATCGGAAGGAAATGTTAACAAGGGGAAAACGCCGGTAATAAAATCTAGTCACTTATTTGGTGTGCTGAGTTCAATGACTGACCCAAGGCTACGTCTGGTCTTTAGTTCCTGTAGTAATAGAGAAAAGTGAGATATAAGGCAATAGTCTCAAGTTATGGAGTTTAGTTGGACCTACGATGTTTACACTGATAATTGCAACAAAGTGTTAATATCAGATTGGCCAATCCATTTATGTGGTGTTGTGAAATAGATACAGAGTTCACAATGATGAAATAGAGAGAAGAGAGAGGGGTAGGGGAGAGATGGAGATAGAAAGGGGGTGGGTGGGTGGATACATATCAACAGCAATACTTGGAGAAGAAGAAAGTAAAAAAGAGAGAGAAAGAAACAGAGAAAAACAAGAAGGCAAGAAAGAGAGAAAGAAAGGCCGAAAGAGAAAAAAGGAGATAGAAAGAGAAAGAGGGAGAGAAAAGAGAAAGAGAGAGCAAAAGAGAGTGAAAGAGAGAAAGAGATAGAAACAATGAGAAAAAGATAAAGAGATATAGAGACAAAGAGAGAAAGAGAAAGAGAGGCCAAAAAAAAAGATAAACAGAACCAAAGAATGAAGAAAAGAGAAAAAGAGAGAAAGATAAAGAGAGAGAGAAAAAAGAAAGAGATACAAAGAGAGAGAGAAAAAAATAGAGAGAGAGAGAAAAAGAGAAAGAAAAAAGAGAGAGAGAAAAAGAGAGAAAGAGAAAGAGAGAGAAAAAAAGAGAGAGAGCGAAAAGAGAGAGAAAGAGAGAGATAACGAGAGAGAAAGAAAGACAAAAGAGTAAATAAACGAAAGAGAGAAGTAAAAAGATAAGAGAGAGAGAAAAAGAGAAAAAATAAAGCGAGGTATAATGTGAGAGAAAGAGAGAGAGAGAAAGAGAGAGAGAGAAAAGAAAAGAATGCCAGTAAGAATAGAGAGATGCGTTAGAATAGCTTGTAACCAAATGATTATATTTTTAAATAAGCAACACCGATTTTCAATAAAGGAGTATTTATGACCCAAAGCTTTCAAGTCTATAACCGACTTCATACACAGAAACAAAATAAACTAAGATAATTATGCCATTAAATAAAAAGTGATTCAAAACTACATCCCCGGGACAAAGGAATAATTCTTTACAACTTTTATTTGTCTGTTCCACTTGCCAGTTGCGTGTTCCTGCTAATTAGAAAATAAGAAAAAAAAGAAATGTCAAACAATCTTATATCTAAAGACTTAACTCCAAGCCACAGGAAGGAAACGTGATGTCTTCAACAAATACCAAAGTAGCCTTGACCTCAACAACTTCATACTGAGGACGTGCTCTAATGAAGAACATCTTCTCAATTTTCTAATTAAGAACATACAAATTCTGGATTTTTTTTTATTTTCTCTTAAAATATGCTAAATTTATGTATTAAAAATAAATAATTTTCCTCTTTTTAGGAGAGAAAAAAATTGTTTCTATTGGCCGTTGTCTCAAATATATAACAAGATTGACTCTATTGATTTGACTGCACTAACTTAACAATGATTTGATTAAGTTTAAATTGACTGCAGTATTTTTAATTCAAAAGAGATTCCGCTGCCGAGGACAGACGCAGACAGAAGCTGACGGCAAAAATAAAATCTTAATTGACCACCGGCGGACAATTTTTATGCCCTAGATGTGGCAAAATATGTAGGTCAAAGCTGGGGCTGCGTAGCCAATGGAAATACTGCATTCCATATTAATCTTCGGACTTCGAAGATAAGCCTTATTTTTCTTAAAATTGACAGAACTGAGTTTAAATTGTGTGCACTATCTTTCGTTTGACTGCACTACGTGTAAGGTAGGCATTTTTATTAAATCACATTTTCATTAGATATTACTAAAGATATCTTAAAGGACATTAATCAGACATGTACGCTGGTAGATAGAGCAATATACTTCTATAAACTCATATAAACACACTCATGCATAAACAAACACGCAACCAAAAACAAAATAATAAAACATGAAGTTAGGTGAAGATTGTTGACAACACCAACTGGAGTATCTCAATCTTATATTTGGATTTACACCTGTTTATAATGTCCGCCATTTTGTCTTCGATCTTAACAAGTAATGACCAAAGTCGATGACTGTTCAGTGCCGAAGGCCTAGTAGGTCATGAGTATATAGTTAACAGCCTAGTGACCAATGAGGCAGAGGCATTAAAACACAATGTTGGTCACGATCCCGGACTACTGAATGACCATCAGACGACAGTAATTAAAGCGCTGGACAAGCCTTGTAGCCAGAGAGAGTTTTTTTTTTGTGGCTCAACGAAAAGTAACTCACGCTAAGGCCCAACCAACCAAAAAAATAAATCTAAAAAAACCCCCAAAAAAACTAACCGACAACTTACCTAAAACATATATTAGGGCCTACTAATTAACCAACAAACCTGCCTACCAAGTAACCCTAACCATGCTTGTAAAGATAATACAACACGTCTCTCTTTCTTCAAATACAACCATGACATGTGCAAACAATTAAAGAACCAAATATAATAATTGTTGCACAATTAGAAATTCAATTTAATAACTGCTTTACAATTAGATAACTAATTTAATAACTGACTCCCAACATCTTACTGTCATATCTTTCATTTGAGTGTACAATCTTTCGAGATTATAACAGGGCTTTGTTGATACACTAACAATGGGGATTCAAATTTCCTTTCTAATGTACCACATACCTATATCCCACGTAATAACTCCTGAAAGTAACTAACTATAATGCCATATTTGAGACCTAATCCCGGCTTCTCACTTTGATCAGATTATATTGAAATACTTTATTTTAATTAGCATTAATTTTTGGTTAAAAAAAATTACCCCTATCCGAGCTTGTGATTTATAGGGCAGATGAAGTAAAGGTCATCTGTTTCTTCGGCTTACAGACGGTTAACGAGGGTGTCATGTGGCCAGCACAACAACCGATCGCCTTTACATTCCCCTTGACTTCCCCCAACTAAAGTCAGGTGCCCATAAAAGTTGGGTGGACTTGGGCATCCTAGAGTTCACGAAATTAAAAACTCCAAGTCCTGATGGAGATTCGAACCAGGAACCTCATTCTGTAGCCTTTTACATTTTCAAACAAATCACTCTCCAACTTTTTATAATCACATATCCTAGTACCAGAGAAGTCACTACTTTGAATCTGTATCAGCTATTTAAAAGAATGTTCTCTAAACCGTTCACAACGATAGAACATTTGTTTCCAACTTTATTGATTGCTGCGCCACATTGTGGGAGGGGAGAGACGCACACTTTGTTCCTGGCGAGGAACACTGCATACATTTAATTAATTGCCTTTTTTAAAATAAGCCAACAAAGGTACCGGTCATGTTCCTATACAGTAAGGAGCCAAAAGTCACTAACATAATGATGGAAGTTCAAATCCAGAAGACTAACATTGCTTTTAAATAATAATTATGACATTAAACTGATGCCAGCAACTAGGATAAAAAGAATTCAGTTGTAATTGTTGCCTCTAGTTTAACAGTTAATCAGTACTAAAGAAATGAAGAGAAAATAAATCTTTCACAATTCTCACACACAAATGTGTATGTTCCCAACAACTTGGGCGCAATTGAACACACTTTAGTTGATGAGCTGATGCGCACACTTGAATAAATATATTTTAAACACATTTATTTGAAAGCATTTGAGGATTCTCTTATGTCGACAACGTTTTAGTCAATTTATTTCAACACAGACTGCACATACTTTTCTAACGTTGTTAAAAGTAAAATGGAAATTACAGGTCCCTTACACTTTCATTTTTCTGTTGAAAAAAATGCCATAAATATTATGCTCAGTGCATAGACATAAATAAATATAGACTGGCTAATAAGAGAGTTTTATGGATTAAAAATTTGTGAATTGCGTTTGTGTGTACTTTATTAATGTCTATGAGTTTTGTTTAATCTCTAAGCCTGAAGATCATGCAATTTTTAATTTTTTTCATAATTCGGAAATCCGAATTCAATAGATATACATGTTTTCAAGTTACATAAAGTTACTTCCCTTTTCCAGTTTATATTTGTTTTATGTCTATGGAGTATGTCTGATTCTGCAATCTCCCGAAACTATTCGTTCAAAGTCTTACGACATTACAAAATGTTTTAAGTATTGCACTTGTATTTTACATACTGGGGGCCTTGTTATAGACAATAAATATTTATATATATAAAACAAAAGCAGCATAGAAAAATCTCGCAGACTGCAAGACATTCTCCATTACATCCGTGAAGTCTGACACCAAGAGCACAACTTCAGAAAGTGTTTAGACACATTCCGTGCCATGTAAGAAACTTACTTCCCTTTTCTCAGACGTGGTTGATTTCCTGTGGTGCTGCGCCAGGGGCTTGTCGTTAACGCACGTTAACATCATCGCCTCCGTGGGGAGCCTACTCTCTAATTACGTAAGTCTGGCCCTGTATTCTTTGGTCAAAGTTTGAAATGATGAATGACTTAGACAGATAATGGGAAAAGAAAGGATTACCTTTCCATAGGAGAGATTCCTACAGGGGACTGAACTCATTGAAAGAAATTAAGAGCAGAAAAAAGACGAGTTGAAAGAGAGATAGAGAGAGAGAGAGTTAACAACTTACCATGTTTTTGACTGGTGTTGCATGGATGCACTTTTCTTGATAGGTATGACTTTCTAGAATCTAGAAGAACTCTAATGTAAAAAATATTCAATTTATTTAGGTGATAAAATAAGATAATCGTTTGTTTTCATTAACCTGGTTATTCTATGTAATGAATTGAAAGTCAAGTAACACACATGTTTAAAATTCTTTTGATCTTCACTAAGTTTACATAGAATGTCAAAATGAAAGAAACAGAGGAACCTTTCTTAAGTAAAATGAATAATTTTTTTTAAACAAATAAAAGTTGTTGTGTTTAACCCTCACATTGCTAGGCTAGTTTTGATTGATTGTGATAATTGGGCAGTTAAGGATTGATTTTTCTTGAAATATTTTTGATGTAAAAAAACTTCTGTTTCTACTATAGCAGAAACTCGCAATGAAAAACTTACCACATCAACGTTTGGAATCATTGACACAGACTTCATATAATTATACATGACCCAGAATCTCATGCATGACCAGAGTGAATTAACACAAGTTTGAGCTGGTGAACCGGACCGTACCAGTTGTGTACAAGACTAGAAGTGATTTCTCTAGTTTCATCATGCAACACATCAATTAGAGCCTCACTGAACAACATGACTTCAGTTTTAGGAATCTTTTCACTGAGTTGTCAGGAGTGATTTACTATGTTAATTCCTTCAAATCAATGTTGCAGTTTACAAAATGTTTAGTGTCCAAGTCTGTAGTCATCGTTGTAATCTGTTAACAAGTCCGTCCATTTTTGTATCTATCTATCTATCTATCTATCTATCTATCTATCTATCTATCTATCTATCTATCTATCTATCTATCTATCTATCTATCTATCTAA
>JADKLZ010008834.1:0-17448 GCA_021533235.1 Biomphalaria straminea
TCTGTCTGTCTCTCTGTCTGTCTCTCTGTCTGTCTCTCTGTCTGTCTGTCTGTCTCTCTGTCTGGTATACAGTTTGAACATGTTTTTTTCTCCCATTTCCCATTCTCGTGTTACAACTTTCCACAATTATTCATTCCTGACAAGACCAATAAGTTCATTGATAACTGATGAATATTATTTTTTGTTATCGAAATAAAGGAAATAAATACTACTTAATGAGATATATATATATTATATGTGTGTGTGTGTGTGTGTATTTAATCTCCTTATTTCGTTTTGACGCGTTTTTTTTATCTCCCACTTTCCATTGTCTCATCAAGTAGAAAATTTTCATAAGTATTCAAAACCATTGAAAATACATGAAGCATTTAGTAATCAATTAGTACCAAATAATTAACTTTGTTTTCTACAACAGAATTTGAGCATTTTTGATCTAAATGGCAGTAATTAGAGATTCTTTCTCTTAGATAAGCTTTGTTTTTTTTTTAAGAGTAATATTTTTTTTTCTTTTCCTTGTTTTTTTTTTAACATTTTTATGTTCCAAAATACGGTTTGGATTTTCTATTTTCAATTTGATATAACATGTTTATTAAAGGAACATTTCGGTAGTTATATTGACTTTCATATGACTGAGAACTTAACCTCGAAGTGTACAGCTTATTTAGTCTAAACATTTCCCCTAATTTTCTATATCTCACATGCTAGCTAGAGTGGTAGGTCTCATGGACTTGATGGCTCATAAGAAAACTAGGTTTAGTTCTAGAACCTGATTGCTCTCATGAGAGGTAGATCTACATCTAGAGCTTGAGTACACTTCAGTATACTGACCACGGAAACAACGATGTGCAATACTAATGGTTTTACACAATATTTCAGTATAATCTTTATTTATATACATTTATTTATTTCTATATAATTTTTTTTAAATATTTGTGTTTGACAAATGTAAATAAATCTCGTTTTAAAAAGAGATTATGACAGAGCCGCTATCTTGAATCATTTTACAAGACTAACAAATAATGCAACCTTTTTGTCTCTCTCATTGGACACACACTCACTATCGTATTCCATAACAACAACGTACAATAAAATATCATTTTTAAAATGTAAAATCAAATTGTTTACACAAATATGTGTAATTGTCACATTTCTATCATCTCTCCCTTCTGAAGTATTAGAGTTAGCTTTAGTCTTGATTTGGGGAGGGGGGGTGAGAGAAGGCGACAGAATATAAGGACTTGTTTAAAATATCATTAAGTACTATATTTTTTTAAAAAATAAATTATATCTAATTAGTTATATACATTCTGTATTTTCTTTACAATAGAACGCCTTTCCCCCCCCCCCCTCCCCAGTATCCGCCATTGGGCTGTACAAATATTCTGTTTCCTTTAGGTCTTAAGGTAATAATTAAATGCGTGCATTGCAAAAAAAAATGTATAGAAAAAAAAAGTACGCACGCGGTAATAGATAAATGAGACAAAAGGGAAATCACTCTGCCTGACTAAAGGAAAAGATATATTTTCAATGTAATGGCCATCCCCGGTATAAAGTCTTATTTCCCCTGGTCGATCTCATTGTGACATGCAACTCTGTTACCGGAAGCCAACAAATTAGCTGAACAAAGAAAAAAATACCCCTTAAAATCCAAGGTCAAAATAAAAGTAAAAAAAAATATTAAAAAATAATAATAAAATAATAGGCCAAAGAGAAAATAAATAAATGAAAAATGACTTAAAAATTAATATATTTAAATAATGATTAATTTAAAATATCGATTTTGTCAAGGTTTTTTTTTCTATGCTATTGAAAAAAAAATGTGTGTTAAAGAAGGAACTGAGAACAATGAAGTCCAGAAGAAAGAAGGAAAACAAGCGAGAGATAGTAAGAGAGAAGAGACAGAGAGAAAATAAGAGAGGGAAAAGGAAAGAGAGAGAAAATAAGTGAAAGCACGAGAGAAGTGAGAGAGAGAGAGCGAGAAAGAAAGAGAGACAGAATGACACAGAAAGAGAGAGAAAGAGAGAGTGAACGAGAGAGAGAGAGAATTAAAGTTTGATGCCCTTTCCTAGTACACTGTACTAAATGGAGAAAGCATGACCTTAAAATGATATATCGCGAGTTTATTATCAAATTTATTAATATCCTTTGTTTATGTTTGTCAAAATGTTAGTAAGCTCCTTAGATTATTTGTTTTAGACTTTGTTCAGACTCATTACTGTTTATATTCTGTCTTATTTTATGTTTTCTATTTTCCTATTCATTACTAAATAACACATGAAATGAAACGAAAGTCTCATATTTTGAAAAGCTCCAATCTTCACTTTTCTAAACATAAATCATCTCACTATTTGTTGATTTATTAACATACAATTCAGAACTGATAGAAGTAGTGGCATGTATATCACATACCTTCGTCCTTTCAAATACTACTTTTTAAGCCAATGTGCAAAATGCACAATAAACAATACAATTAACTAGGTCCGGGGGTCGGCAACCTGTAACTCTCTAGTTACATACGGCTATCCCTATATAGTTCCTTACTCATTATTTATTTTGTCGTAAAAAAAACAACAAATTCTGAATCGATGAACGAGGAGTAGACACCTATCTCTCAGCCACTTGTACTCACTTTTTATGCACCCCTCCCCGTGACAGGCGTCAGTTCCTCGGAAGCTCTTGAATGACGCCGTCGTTGGATGTTTCTGTATAAGTTTTAATTCGCTTTCGACGCGAGACAATTTGACGTCATCATCAGTGCTTTGGCTGTGACGTATAGTTTGTTTAAAGTAGAACAATTATAAGTGAGTTATCTTCTCAAAGTTATTTATTGTCACGCAGGGAAAGCGCACCAAGGTCATATAGATCAATACAAAATTGTTTGTCATTGGTGTATTTTTAGAACAGAATAATTGCATAGCAACGTCGTAGATGAAAATTGTTTTCAAATTAGTTCAAAATTGGGACGAGGTTGGTTGTGGAATTTCCATAAACGCCTAAAATAAACCAGATAACGACAAATGGTTTCCAAAAGTTTACGTTATGAGAGTAATGACAACAAAATTAAATGAACTGAACATAAAACAGTAAGGAAAGGGAAAACAAGTCTATGGTTTGGTAGATGAATTGGTTTGTTTGAAGAGACATTAATTCTTTTTGCAGAAGATATTCAGTGAGTCAATTACTTCATTTTCAATTTCTAAAGCAATATCGCGATATAGCAGTGCAACTGTTGACATTAATTACCTTACCACAGTTAAAAACCAAAATTGCAGATGAATTTGCTGACAGATTTGAGCAATTCAAAACCATTTTAGCATTACTGGTAAATCCTCTCAGCACAAATAGTAACGATCTAGAAATGCAGTTGATCGTAAATCTTTGTGGAGTGGAAAATGTACAGAGTTGAAAAGCAAGTTGGAAGAGTTGGAGATCCAGAAATGTATGTACGTAACAAAAGCGGACAGCTTGAAAAGAAACGCCGCGAGTTAAGGCAATTATATTCAAAGCATGGAATAGTCTTCCAGATTTTTAAAATGAGGTGAAAAGGTTGGCATTTTGGAGTGCTGACTCTCCTTTGATCGACATATTGGTGCGAGCAACCGTTTTCTTGCAACAATATAATTACAAGTAAAGTAAGAAGCCAAGCAAGAAATGAAAACTTTGAGTTGTGTTAGAAACTAAAAACTATATATCCAAACTTTCTATTTCTTTCTATTTCTTGTGAAAAACACTACTTATATATGAACAACGTTATAATTTAATGTGAAGGGACGGGGCATAGTCCTCGACACCCTGGTCATGGCCACATTCTTATTTGCTTGCGAGTCTTGGGGACGCTGACTGCTGGCTTGAGCAAATTGAGATGCTACAGAGGGATCCTAGGTAGCACAGAGAAAGACGGTCGACAAATCTTGCGTGGTACCCTAACGGTTCAAGAGTTAGGGATAAGTAAACTGAGGTGAACTTTTATTTGTCAACTAATAACATGTCTGTATTGCCTCCAGCCTGCGCTGAGTATTTTTATAGTGATAATCGGCTCGCGCAGACCAATACCAACTTTCCTTGGCTGACATAGAGGAGAGCACCTGGCTGCATGCGGCGTCGGAACGAGACAGCTGGAGGTCACTCACAAAGGCCGCGGGATACACATTTGAGACCAAAAGAAAATCTGCCGCCGAGGACAAACGCAGACGACGAAAAGAAAATCTAAACCGACCACCTGCGGACAATGGTTTTGCTTGCCCTGGATGTGGCAAAATATGTAGGTCACAGCTGGGACTGCACAGCCACGGGAAACACTGTATTCCTCACTAATCTTCGGACTCGAAGACAAGCCTATTATTAATAACATGTCAATAAATACTTTGTGAAACTTGCAACCCTCAACATTTCATGTTTGCCCTTCTTCCAGCCCATTCTACGGATGAACACGTCATGCAAACATGAGTTACATCCATAACGTACTACGTTCAGTTGTAGAGCTTATCTTATAAATCACAGACGTTACTTCAAAAGATAAGATAATTAGATTTCGCTGCAATAGACTCCTTAGGTTCACTAGTATATTTATTTTATTAATTCTATCTCTATACTAGATACATACGTAATATCGCCAAGTCCAGCCAGCTCTAAAGCGTGCCTGACATTAGCTAACCACATCAAATCCTCGTTAGTCTCTGGCCATAGAAATAGAAAATGTGCACGCCACCAGCTGTATAGACTGATAGTTTTTTTCTGGGAAACTTTTTGTTTCTTTTAGAACTCCATAGCAGTGGAGTGAACAAACTCAAGATAACTTGATAACTTGTGCGTCACTCATAGTCTCTTTAAATAAAGACTGTTAAGAACTAAGGCACCTAACATTGTTCATTGTTTATTTTTTTAAATTTATTTCTAAGAACGATTCCTCTAAGATTACCCCATAAATATGCTTAAAGCTAATACTTCCAGATAACACAGGGTCATATGATATGAGACAATCTATATTATATGGAACTGAATAAATTATTTTCATTCAGAAATAATGTTGTTTTCTTTTAATTAACTTTATCTTTTATTTGTGAAGCTTCTATTTTAAAACATAAAATTGTCAATAAACGAAATCACTCAAAAGTGCATACAAGAAGTCCTCAAACATTTTTTTTTTTGGTTTATTTCTATGTAAAGATTTATTCCATTTGAATCGCACAAAAGATAAATATTTGACAAAAGAGTATCTATATATATAATCCTCAAAGTAAAAGGTCAAACATGCAAGCAACAACAAGTAAATAGGGAAGATCCCATGGCGCACGCACGCGGTGTGAATGGAAATTGGTGCATCCCAATCCGCACTTTTTTCATTCACGAAACAAAATAACAGAGACGTAAATAAATATAGACTGGAAAAAGGAAGTAACTTCAAGTGTAACGTGAAAACATGCACATATATCTACTATTGAATTCGGATTTCCAAATTATGAAAAATGTAAAAATTGCTTTATCCTCAGTCTTAGAGATTAAACACAATTTATAAGTATAAAAATAAAGTAGGCCTACACACAATTGCAATGCACACATTTTTGTTTCATAAAACTCTCTTATGAATTTGTGTAGTGAATGGAAGAAAGTTTAAAAAAGTGGAAGCCGGAAGAGATTGTTTTGTGTGATAAGAACGACTACCAGTCAATACACAGATAGATACTACTCTCAGGTTTGACTTTAGCGAGGGAAATCTGTTATATCATGTTATAAAATGGTTCAATTTAATAATTTATACACCTAAAAATTAGCACGGGAAAAAAGAAAGTGCAGGGCCCACTGCGGTCGCATATGTGCCAATAAGGCCTGCCCTGCAAAATAGCGGCGTATGATATGAAAAATTTAAAAATTGCATTGCATGTTTCCAACATGACGAATACAAACTTTTCTTGATTATAGATGTGTTAGTGCTCCTGGGACTCATTTAAATCGACAGGATGGCGCGGGGAATCTGTTGTAAGTAATAAAATGGCTTAATTTAATCATTTTTACACTTTAAATTAGAGCCGGTCCTATAAAATGGCGTGTCCTATGAAATGCGGGCCCCACTGCGGTCGCCGGCCCTGGTAAATAGCGGCGTATGCTATTCTTAATATCGCGTAAATTAAGGTCAATTAGCCATTTTTTTTTAAGCTCCATTCATAGTATTTTTCATTCATGAATTCACGCATTAGCTTTACTTATAACAAGCAAATGGGAAGATCCCATGGCGCAGCATGGTGTGAATGGGAAAAAATATATCCAAATCCGCACCATTTTCATTCACAAAATAGCATAGCATTTTTTTTTTTACTTTAAAAAGATTTTAATAATGTCCGGAAATTTCCAGGACTTTTTCGACCGGCGGCATAGCATTTAATAACATTTCAGGAGATTTCCAGGGGGCTCCTGGTAAATCAAGAGGCCGCGGGAAATCTGTTATGTTTTATAAAATGGTTCAATTTAATAATTTATACACCTAAAAATTAGCACGGATCCAAAGAAAGTTTGGGACCACTGTGGTCGCATATGTTGTAGTATTTTATTCATGAATTCATTTATAACAAGTAAATGGGAAGATCCCATGGCGCAGCATGGTGTGAATGAAAATTGTGTATCCAAATCGCACTATTTTCATTCATAAAATAGCATAGACATAAATAAATATAGACTGGAAAAAGGAATTAACTTCATGTAACTTGATTTAATAATTTATACACCTAAAAAATTAGCACGGGTCCAATGAAAGTGCGGGACCCACTGCGGTCGCATATGGTGCAGTGCCTAAGGCCTGCCCTGGTAAATAGCGGCGTATGCTATGCCGCCGGTCGACTAGTTTTTTTTTAATGTTCAAATTCATACAAAATAAGAAATAGTAAAGGTCTTAGTCGCTAATGGTTAATTAGATAAATCTCTTATAAGACTTTCGAGAGTACAATAATAATACAATATGCTACGGTGGTGGAGATTTTGAGAAAAATGAAAATGAAACAAATGAGGTATTTGAGGTATATGTTTATGCATAATATATATCATTTGTACACAACTGTACGTAGACATAAATTTTAGTTCATAAATTATTTTTCTCTTCAGTTCAAAGTTATGTAAATTGGACCTGCATGAGTTGTTGGTGCCTTGGTGGACTGCATAACACAAAGATAGTTCTGTTTGTATAGTATTTCCCCTAGTCGTGAGTTTAGAGGTCAACGCTGTAGAAGTGCTCAAATCGAAAAAGAAAGAAAACATTTTTGGAGAGAAATCCACTGGGACTCGTCGAGCTCTGAGTGAAACATTCAGATATTGCCGGAAACATCGCCGACCTTGAACTTGTTTATACAATGAACGGTGGGAAGAAAATTCAAAACAAAATCAATGCGTCAGTCTAAAAATAGTTTTATACTACGATTTTCTTTTTATTTTGTTTAAAAAAAACAAGAGACAAAAATATGGAAATTTTAACTAGGCTTGGCTTAAATTGTTATTTTGAAACATGATATCTCCCTGCGTTGTTTTAAATTACTGACATATACCTAAAAAATATTTGAAACTTTCTCTTTCAAACTCGATTTGTTGAAATATAAGTCGATATTCGCAACACATTTTCTTAGTCTCTATGGATGTGCATCTTATCCCACAGAAAAGAGAAACAATTGCTTGTTAAATCATCATACGTAGATCTTGTGTCCATATTTGTGTCTGGAGTTTCAGCAAAGACACAATAATATGTCTCGTTTCAAATGCAATCCCAAAAAGCTGAATAAAATCTCCCCCCCCCTCCTAAGAACTCTCCCCCCTCTCCCCATCATTTCTAGCTGATCTGTTCCAGTTGATCGTCTCGTGCTATGTGATGGATCCGATGCAGACAAACTTTGTTATTTGAACAGGAAACTAATATGGTTTAGGGTATGCTGGGAAGGTCTGAGAGCTTCCGTGTTACGCCGAGGGAGTGATGAGTTGCAGAGTCAGGGAGTTAGAAGAAACAACAAAATGGAGTGAGAGGCGTAAATAAAGACGGAGCAGTAAATTGCATCACAGACGGACAGACATACAAACAGACATATCTACTATACATCGTCGGATTTTTTAATAGTCATTATACTTTTTCTTTCTTTTACACACAAACACAAATCCTATATAAAAATATCTGTATAAATAAATATAACATAAGCGTTTTTCTCACGAGCATTGAAAATATATCATAATTAAAATATATAACGAATTTGGAAACCAGATAATTTACATTCTATGTTGAGAAGTTTTTGTATTCAATTTTGTATGTACTTTTGAAATATTTGACATGTATTGGTGAAATATGTAACATGTACCAGGTACTGCTGAAATAATTAAAATTGTGTAATGTAATATTTAACCTCCAGAGGTAAATAATTAAATATTTAAACGTGTGGTGTAGTGGAAAATTTAACATGTAGTAGTAAACTATTTAACACCAAGTGGGAAATTATTTTTTACATGTAGCGATAAAACATTTAACGTGTAGTATTAGGCATCACATTCAAAGACCGCATAACAAACCAAAAGATTAGAGACAGAGTTACTGCAGCGATCGGACCCCACGATGACCTGCTGACTAGTAAATATTGTTTAAAAAAAACGAAATTTTAAAATCTATGGTCACATTACAAGATCTATGGGGCTCGCAAAAACCTTCCTTCAAGGAATAGTACCAGGAAAAAGAAGAAAAAGCAGACAGAGAAATCCATGAGAGGACATAAAAGAATGGACGGGCCTACCACTGAAAGAGGTTTAAAACAAGGCAGAAGACAGGAAGAAAAAAGAAAAAGACGGTGGACAAGTCTTGCTTGGTGCCCCAACGATGCAACAGACTAAGGGATAGGTAAAGGTAAAAAACGATAAAATATTTGACATGTAGCGATAAAATATTTTAAAATGTAGTGTTGCATATTTAAAATGGGTAGAATATTTTGACCCACCTCGGTCAACAGTTTGTTTCATGTCTAAAATCTTTTGTTTCGTCGATTTTTGTTTCATTAGTTAATGCACATCTTCTACTATATTTATAAGCACATTTCGTTACATTGAACCATTACTCCCCAAACACATTGCGCAAAGTCTAACAGATGGTCGATCATGTCTATACAAAGTCAAAACAATACCCCTTTCACACCTTGAGTTCTATTGGATTGATGAGGGAAGGTCATCTATTTCTAGGGTCGACAGTTAACTAGGAATCCACTACAATGACCAACAGTCTTTACTTCCCCCAGGTACAATTTAGAGTTAGTTGGACTTAGGGGAGTTATAAAATTTCCAGTGTTGATCGAGATTTGAACTCAAGACCTCTCGGTTTGGACACCAAGCGCTTTTCCCATCGGTCAACACACCCTCCGTTTATGAAGAGAGATAGGTAGAAAGGTGTATAGTGGACAGTAGGGGGACCCAGAAAGATAGAGGACCCTAGATAAAAAATTAAGGGAATAAAATAACAAGTGGGATGAATTATGGGAAAAAAATGTTAAAGAAGTCAGATAAAAAGATCGCTTATACTACAGAATGTTACATTTAAAGCTAAATCTTATACATTGTTCACTTACCAAATAAATGTGTAAAGTACAAGATGTATTCTTTGTGTGTGTGTGTTTTATGTGTGTGTGTTAACTGGCTGACGCAACTGACAAGCATTGCATTAAATTGCTCAATATGAACTCGACGTGACCGCGACGACAAACTGCTTCAGACTAGATTCCATTCAATCAATCTCTTGACAATTTCGTCTATTTGTTCCTTTGGATTAGATATTTACTCTTTTTTTTATAAACCCCCTATCTAGAAATCTGAAAGAAACATAGATTTATATGGTGTTTTTTTCCCCGCTCTAAATGCGAGGTTTATAATGTGTTTTGGACACATACTCTTACTTAAGAAAGGGTTTAGTTGCTTATGTTTACTAGCTCATAGTTGAAGCGACTAATTTAGCGGATAAGGTTGTAGATTAAAACAATTTCACTGCTAAGAAAAAAAATCCTCTACGCCACAGAAAGATGAAAGAAAGAAAACTATTTTATTTACATGATTCGATTTGATGTTCTTTCAGAATTGAAGATTATTACATTCCATCTCAAACCATCCTCAGGATGTGGGGGTATAGCGTCGTCTGGATTCAAACCCGGGACCACAGAGACTACAGTACAGAGCACATACAAGATGACCTGGCAGCCATCCAATTTGTAAAACTAAGATATATTCAAGGATTTTGAACTACAATAATAATTGTTTAATTGCAGCCAAAATTTCGTTATACAGAATCACGATGACATATAAGACTAGGTCAAACTCTTATTTATTGAACGCAATTTTTATTTGGCATGAGTTTTATCGATTTTAATTGATTGGAACATTATTGTGTTGTTGTTTTAAACTTTTTAAACAGCGCTTAGAAAAATTGGTTGAAAGAGAAGCATCGATTTTGTATCAAGTCACAAGTACATACAGTTAAATTAAGTATAAATATATACGTATACACATGTATTTTAGTCGCATACATATTCATATATTTATTATATTATTTTTATTTATAAATATCTAAAATATCTATACACACAGACACACAGAGAGAGAGAGAGAGAGAGAGAGAGAGAGAGAACTGATCACGTGACTATTGTATTAAGGTTATACTTACCATCGTTGTAGTTATAAGGAACACGAAAGTTATTGTTTGCAGACGTCACATGTACAACGTAAACCAGAAGAAGTAAAAATGGCATTGGCCTGGCTACCAACATTCTTTGTTGAACTTTGCAATGGAACAACTGGTAATGTTTTGATCAACTTCATACAATTAATCCAATAGCCAAGTCCTGGTCAAACAATCCCAATGATATCTGCTTAATCTGTTGTTTAGTTTAACAAATCGTCGTTTATTCCTTTGTAAATGTAAAGTTTTTTAGAAGTACATAATCTGCAGATTCAATAGATCGCTTTTACTGAAACAAATGTATAATTTAAAGGCCAAAGTGAGTGTTAAATGGTCTGTACAATAACTGATTGATTTCACGTGCCATGTGTTCAAGCGTTGAAGAAAGAAAACAAAGAATAGAAAATAGAGGTCGGTTGGTTACATCGATATCTCATTGGCCTACGTACTGACTGGCCAGACTCTCTCTCTCTCTCTCTCACTCACGTGCATGCCTTGATGTAGCTTGTCTCTCCTTGCTCACGCCGATACTTGGACGACAATATCTCTTGAAACTCTTGCTTTATGAAGAAAAAAAAAGATCCACGCATTGGACAGATTGGATACACTTGTACCCTCAGCTTAAGGATGTCCAGTCTATCTCTTTGCGCTTTGTTTAGCCTAGCTTTCTCCCCCCCCCCCCCAATCACACCTCTTTTAAAATTGGTCATTCTTAAAGAAATATTATTTGGCACACATTTTATATTTGAATCCTAATAGTTAAGTTCTAAAAATGATGTTTATATTTTCCTCTACAACGAGAGAACACATTGCAAAAGTTTATTTTGAGATTACATGCATTTGTTTGGTGGAAAAAAGGATAAGCAATTTTATAAAAAATATATTTGACAAATATCTGAAGAAATTTTGGCAAGCTTCTTGTGTTTAATTATTTCTCATGCCAATCTTACCAAAAAATCAGACGTATCACTAGTTCTTAATGTTTTCTTGAATTGTTTATTTTTGTCTTAACTATTGTTCTTGCTATGATTTTTTTGGGGGCTGCTTTAAAACGGTCATGAGTGCATTATCAGACACAAGCCCTTGGGTCTTACTGTGTAATCTTATATTTAAGAGATAAGAGTCATAAAGGTAACGGTTTCTAATGGAGCTCATTTCATTTATTGAACTTATTAATATATAGAATGTTTTAGTTGTAAGTCCTAGTCTTGAGACTGTTGTTTCTAGAAGACAAGTCATTAGCGTTGCCATCTGTCTGTCTCTTCATTGGTTCGAGGTTTATCCTTAGTCGAATATCATCTATCATTATAATCAGACAGAGATTGTCCCGTCCTATACCGTCAAAGATAAAGGCACATTTATTATTTCATAAGCTAGGAAAAAATAGTACGAGTGTAGTGCCATTACAACATGGAATGGGTTGCCTGAATCAGCCAGGCCAACCAACGACTGAGCAGAGTTTTGGTCTCTGATTAACATTCATGACTACATTGACACGTAGATACGCGAATGACGTAATATTCTTGTCTTTTTATGTAACGTTCTGTAATTTATAAGATAAGATAAGAAGTCAAACATCTACCTTCTATCATCTTATTATTTTATCAGTCAGACATCATGCCATCATCAAAGGTGCAACGTCTGCAATCTTGAACCTGAAAACTGTCAGTTCAATACATTCACAATAAATTTAAAATATTATTTTTCTTTTCGAGATTAATTTAAGGTAATAACATGAAAAGACGTTTCCTTTGGCTGATTATTTCCTATATTTTTTAAAATACAGTTTTAATGTTTGATGATAGTGTTTATAATAATCCAATGTTTAGAAAAAGAGTAAGACCTTAATCCTTGAACGTAGTAGAATTATTGATTAACTATCGAGCTATTTCTTTGTCAGACTATAAAATAATAAAAAAAAAAGATCCTTTGGGAGAGTTTGTTGAGTCGTCGTCCACTTCCAACCATGACAGAAATCCTTCACGATGACACCCACTGGGGGAGTTGCTCTGTCTATATTTATCACATGGGGTGGGAGCTCTATGGCCAGGGCACTGCGTAGATGTCCACGTGATTAGAGACAGTGCCAGCAGGCTGACACACCCACACCGAATCTGCTCACTTTCATGCAACGTACACGTGAGAGTCTGGGAGATCAACAATCTATTCACGTAGACTGTGTGACGTCATTTCAACGTAACCTTACACTGTGAAATAGATGACGTCATGCTAATGTCTGTAGATACTGTCTGGATCTTAGTGGCCTGTAAATAAAAGGACCTGATACTTTTAAACAAGAAGAATCGGAAGGAAAAGTTAACAAGGGGAAAACGCCGGTAATAAAATCTAGTCACTTATTTGGTGTGCTGAGTTCAATGACTGACCCAAGGCTACTTCTGGTCTTTAGTTCCTGTAGTAATAGAGAAAAGTAAGATATAAGGCAATAGTCTCAAGTTATGGAGTTTAGTTGGACCTACGATTTTTACACTGATAATTGCAACATAGTGTTAATATCAGAGTGGCCAATCCATTTACGCTGTGTTGTGAAAAAGACAAAGTATTTACAATGACGAAATAGAGAGAAGAGAGAGGGGTAGGGGAGAGATGGAGATAGAAAGGGGGTGGGTGGGTGGATACATATCAACAGCAATACTTGGAGGAGAAGAAAGTAAAAAGAGAAAGAAAGAAACAGAGAAAAACAAGAAGGCAAGAAAGAGAGAAAGAAAGGCCGAAAGAGAAAAAAGGAGATAGAAAGAGAAAGAGAGAGAGAAAAGAGAAAGAGAGAGCAAAAGAGAGTGAAAGAGAGAAAGAGATAGAAACAATGAGAAAAAGATAAAGAGATATAGAGACAAAGAGAGAAAGAGAAAGAGAGGCCAAAAAAAAAAGAAAAACAGAACCAAAGAATGAAGAAAAGAGAAAAAGAGAGAAAGATAAAGAGAGAGAGAAAAAAGAAAGAGATACAAAGAGAGAGCGAAAAAAATAGAGAGAGAGAGAAAAAGAGAAATAAAAAAGAGAGAAAGAGAAAGAGAGAAAAAAAAGAGAGAAAAAGAGAGAGAGCGAAAAGAGAGAGAAAGAGAGAGATAACGAGAGAGAAAGAAAGACAAAAGAGTAAAAGAACGAAAGAGAGAAGTAAAAAGATAAGAGAGAGAGAGACAAAGAGAAAAAATAAAGCGAGGTATAATGTGAGAGAAAGAGAGAGAGAGAGAAAGAGAGAGAGAGAGAAAAGAAAAGAATGCCAGTAAGAATAGAGAGATGCGTTAGAATAGCTTGTAACCAAATGATTATATTTTTAAATAAGCAACACCGATTTTCAATAAAGGAGTATTTATGACCCAAAGCTTTCAAGTCTATAACCGACTTCATACACAGAAACAAAATAAACTAAGATAATTATGCCATTAAATAAAAAGTGATTCAAAACTACATCCCCGGGACAAAGGAATAATTCTTTACAACTTTTATTTGTCTGTTCCACTTGCCAGTTGCGTGTTCCTGCTAATTAGAAAATAAGAAAAAAAGGAAATGTCAAACAATCTTATATCTAAAGACTTAGCTCCAAGCCACAGGAAGGAAACGTGATGTCTTCAACAAATACCAAAGTAGCCTTGACCTCAACAACTTCATACTGAGGACGTGCTCTAATGAAGAACATCTTCTCAATTTTCTAATTAAGAACATACAAAATTCTGGATTTTTTTTTTAATTTTCTCTTAAAATATGCTAAATTTATGTATTAAAAATAAATAATTGTCCTCTTTTTAGGAGAGAAAAAAATCTTTTCTATTGGCCGTTGTCTCAAATATATAACAAGATTGACTCTATTGATTTGACTGCACTAACTTAACAATGATTTGATTAAGTTTAAATTGACTGCAGTATTTTTAATTCAAAAGATAATTCCGTTGCCGAGGACAGACGCAGACAGAAGCTGACGGCAAAAATAAAATCTTTATTGACCACCGGCGGACAATTTTTATGCTCGCCCTGGATGTGGCAAAATATGTAGGTCAAAGCTGGGGCTGCGTAGCCAATGGAAATACTGCATTCCATATTAATCTTCGGACTTCGAAGATAAGCCTTATTTTTCTTAAAATTGACAGAACTGAGTTTAAATTGTGTGCACTATCTTTCGTTTGACTGCACTACGTGTAAGGTAGGCATTTTTATTAAATCACATTTTCATTAGATATTACTGAAGATATCTTAAAGAACATTAATCAGACATGTACGCTGGTAGATAGAGCAATATACTTCTATAAACTCACATAAACACACTCATGCATAAACAAACACACAACCAAAAAAAAAAATAAAACATGAAGTTAGGTGAAGATTGTTGACAACACCACCTGGAGTATCTCAATCTTATTTCTGGATTTACACCTGTTTATAATGTCCGCCATTTTGTCTTCGATCTTAACAAGTAATGACCAAAGTCGATGACTGTTCAGTGCCGAAGTCCTAGTAGGTCATGAGTATATAGTTAACAGCCTAGTGACCAATGAGGCAGAGGCATTAAAACACAATGTTGGTCACGATCCCGACTACTGAATGACCATCAGACGACAGTAATTAAAGCGCTGGACAAGCCTTGTAGCCAGAGAGTTTTTTTGTGGCTCGACGAAAAGTAACTCACGCTCTGGCCCAACCAACCAAAAAAATAAATCTAAAAAAACCCCCAAAAAACTAACCGACAACTTACTTAAAAACATATATTAGGGCCTACTAATTAACCAACCAACCTGCCTACCAAGTAACCCTAACCATGCTTGTAAAGATAATACAACACGTCTCTCTTTCTTCAAATACAACCATGACATGTGCAAACAATTAAAGAACCAAATATAATAATTGTTGCACAATTAGAAATTCAATTTAATAAATGCTTTACAATTAGATAACTAATTTAATAACTGACTCCAACATCTCACTGCCATGTCTTTCATTTGAGTGTACAATCTTTCGAGATTATAACAGGGCTTTGTTGATACACTAACAATGGGGATTCAAATTTCCTTTCTTATGTACCACATACCTATATACCACGTAATATCTCCCGAAAGTAACTAAGTATAATGCCATATTTGAGACCTAATCCCGGCTTCTGACTTTGATCAGATTATATCAGTGCATAGACATAAATAAATATAGACTGGCCAATAAGAGAGTTTTATGAACTAAAAATTTGTGAATTGCGTTTGTGTACTTTATTAATGTCTATGAGTTTTGTTAAATCTCTAAGCCTGAAGATCATGCAATTTTTAAATTTTTTCGTAATTCGGAAATCCGAATTCAATAGATATACATGTTTTCAAGTTACATAAAGTTACTTCCCTATTCCAGTCTATATTTATGTATGTCAATGGCTCTTATTTCGCTTTGCAATCTCCCGCGACTATTTGTTCAAAGTCTTACGACATTAGAAAATGTTTTAAGTATTGCACTTGTATTTTACATATTGGGGGCCTTGTTATAGACAATAAATATTTATATATATAAAACAAAAGCAGCGAAGAAAAATCTCGCAGACTGCAAGACATTCTCCATTACATCCGTGAAGTCTGACACCAAGAGCACAACTTCAGAAAGTGTTAAGACACATTCCGTGCCATGTAAGAAACTTACTTCCCTTTTCTCAGACGTGGTTGATTTCCTGTGGTGCTGCGCCAGGGGCTTGTCGTTAACGCACGTTAACATCATCGCCTCCGTGGGGAGCCTACTCTCTAATTACGTAAGTCTGGCCCTGTATTCTTTGGTCAAAGTTTGAAATGATGAATGACTTAGACAGATAATGGGAAAAGAAAGGATTACCTTTCCATAGGAGAGATTCCTACAGGGGACTGAACTCATTGAAAGAAATTAAGAGCAGAAAAAAGACGAGTTGAAAGAGAGATAGAGAGAGAGAGAGTTAACAACTTACCATGTTTTTGACTGGTGTTGCATGGATGCACTTTTCTTGATAGGTATGACTTTCTAGAATCTAGAAGAACTCTAATGTAAAAAATATTCAATTTATTTAGGTGATAAAATAAGATAATCGTTTGTTTTCATTAACCTGGTTATTCTATGTAATGAATTGAAAGTCAAGTAACACACATGTTTAAAATTCTTTTGATCTTCACTAAGTTTACATAGAATGTCAAAATGAAAGAAACAGAGGAACCTTTCTTAAGTAAAATGAATAATTTTTTTTAAACAAATAAAAGTTGTTGTGTTTAACCCTCACATTGCTAGGCTAGTTTTGATTGATTGTGATAATTGGGCAGTTAAGGATTGATTTTTCTTGAAATATTTTTGATGTAAAAAAACTTCTGTTTCTACTATAGCAGAAACTCGCAATGAAAAACTTACCACATCAACGTTTGGAATCATTGACACAGACTTCATATAATTATACATGACCCAGAATCTCATGCATGACCAGAGTGAATTAACACAAGTTTGAGCTGGTGAACCGGACCGTACCAGTTGTGTACAAGACTAGAAGTGATTTCTCTAGTTTCATCATGCAACACATCAATTAGAGCCTCACTGAACAACATGACTTCAGTTTTAGGAATCTTTTCACTGAGTTGTCAGGAGTGATTTACTCTGTTAATTCCTTCAAATCAATGTTGCAGTTTACAAAATGTTTAGTGTCCAAGTCTGTAGTCATCGTTGTAATCTGTTAACAAGTCCGTCCATTTTTGTATCTATCTATCTATCTATCTATCTATCTATCTATCTATCTATCTATCTATCTATCTATCTATCTATCTATCTATCTATCTATCTAA
>JADKLZ010008835.1:0-14874 GCA_021533235.1 Biomphalaria straminea
ATGTAACAAGATCTTCGGGACTCGCAAAGACCTTCCTCCAGGGAACATTACCAGGAAAAAGAAGAAGAGGTAGACAGAGAAAGCGGTGGGAAGACAACATCAAAGAATGGACAGGCCTACCATTGAATGAGATTTTAAACAGGGCAAAGGATAGAGAGGAATGGAGAAAGATGGTTTTTAAGTCTTGCTTGGTGCCCCAACGGTCCACCAGACTAAGGGATAGGTAACAGGTAACAGGTAATAGGTTACGTACGGTATATTATTTAGACAATAGTTGTCTGTTCTCCTCTTTCCTCTACATTTAATTTCCCCCAACAATATTTAAGTAATGTCTTTGTTTAAAAGTAACTTTTGTTTTGTAATTTTTTGTTCTAATCGTTCTTTTCTGTTTCCCCAGCTATCCTCAATGTTCCTGTGTCCTTGTAGCAGTAACTTCCCCATCGTACTGATCCAGGTCTCGATAAATCAAAAGTTAATTGCACCATCAGATCATGGGGGGAAAAAAGTATCCCAATGATGTTGTTGAGACTTTCTAAACGTCTGTGATGCTGAAAGAACCACTGCCCTGAGGTTTGCGAGTTTCATGACCTGGTCTAAGTTAGATGTCACTGCTGCTAGTGCTCATGCCTGCTTGATTTATGTTAGCACCTGCCACCTACGCGCGATCTTCACTGATCGATTTGGTCACATATGCCATTAGTACTAGGCAGTTGTGTAGGTGTAAGGTGAATAGTCTGAGGTGAAATGTCTTATGTGTCATTAGTTATAGACAGATGTGTCTGATGTGAAATGTCTTATAAGTCATTAGTACTAGACAGATGTGCAGATGTAAATTAAATTGTCTGAGGGGAAGGGAGGAGTGATCTTTGGGCTCCATAAGTCAACTTTGCAGAATATGTTACTCGATAAAAAGAAACAAGTTTATATGAAACTGTAATTATCAGTATTAAACAAAAACTAAATAGTCAGCAATCAGTTATAAGTCTTACCTGGTCCAACCAAACATTCGTGGTCAATACTTGATTCTTTTCGTCCTGAGGAACAAAGAGACAATAACTAGAAATAAAATAAACTTTTCTTTAATATTTTAAATAGCTGATTCTTTTTTTTTTTTAACTTTTTTCTTTTTCTGCCTTTTTCTCGAATCTCTCAATCTTTTCTAGTCTCTCTTATCATCTTTTACCCCTCTCTATTTCTACCCTCTCTCTCTCTCTCTCTTTCTGCCTTTCACTCTCTGGTTCTGAATCTTTCTCTGTCTTGAAGTCTCTCTTCTAGACTATTTATCTCTTTTTCTCTTATTTAGATATAAAAATAAAAATAATTATAGAATAATAATAATCAGAAAATTAAATTCCTCAGTGGAAACTGTTAAAAGGGCTACGATGAATTTTGTTTCTCTTTAACGAAAACAAGTTTCAATAATTCACCGCTATTAAATAGTTGGAATGTTTTATCGGCAGTAAACAGTGTAATTTTTTCTTACCGTTATTAAATAGTTTGATTTATTCACCTATATTATGCAGATTATTTTTTTTTACGCTATTCTAAGGTTCGAATGTTTATCCGGTATTAAATAGGTTGAAATGTTTCACTGTTTTTAATAGTTGAAATGTTTCACTTCAACTAAACAATTTACATGCTTCACCGCTATTAAAAGAAAATCCTGGAAAAAATTAACTTTAGACAAAAATGTCAAAAAAAATGAAAAAGTAGTACACTGTATAATTCAATTTATAGAGAGTTATTTACTCAGTAACAGGAAAAAAACAGTGAAATAATAATCTCTACAAGTAAATGATTGAAAGATGAATACGGCTTCTCAGTTAACGTTTTTGGAAAACAAAATCTTATTATCTAGTCTCAGTCGTGAAAGGGTTAATGGTAAAAGAGAAGATGTTGCAGGCTGGATGTCATGTACACTGACGTAAGTCAAGAAAATTGAAGTTGTAAACACAGTAAAAGAAATCATTTTGATTCCAATATAAAAACTAAGCAATGCCCCCGTGGGCAGTACTCAGCGAGAGTAAAAAGTCCACCCACGAGTTAAAAAATAAAAGGAAGGGCGAAGAAACCTCAGCAAAATAGGATTTCAAATTCTGTTAAATAAAAAAAAAATGCCCGAAGTCTAAAATAAAAAGTCACGTTTCTTTACAGTGTGTTAATTTGGAAAAGTCCTTTTTAGGATTCCTGCACATGTTCTCCCCCCCCCCCCCCCCATATCCATTATAGAGGCAGAAGCCATTTTTCAAGTGAATCATAAATGCGGAAATATTTCTTTTTTTTTATATTAATATAAAGATTTTATATTTATAAAGAGCCAAAAGTTAACAAAAATGTTTTGACTATTCAACATAGCAAGAGATCAATTCAATTTTACATTTTATTTCAAATATTGTAATTGTAGTCGCGTGTGTGTTTGTAGAAGCAGGAAAAGTGAGGAAGTGAGTAACAATTTGATTGGTTAAAATTAAAACAGAAATCGCGACAAAGAAGCCACAAGATGGCATAAGATCTAATTTTGGGTCACCAAAGATTCCCATTGACTTCATTTCATTATAATATTCACTCTGGTCTTACTTGCAAAACGTAGCTCTCCGCTCTGAAAGTTGCATGTGTTTCTTATTATGCAGCGGAATTTGTTCTTGAATTTCCCTTTTTTAAACCTAAAATTGCATGTGAGCTAGATGTTTCTGTAGGATTTATGACGTCAATACGTCATTACAATAATGTCACGTCCGGATGTATTTAAATGTCAGTTTATAATTTGAATAATGACATTTCCATATGAACATTCACCTCGGACGGACTAGTTTGATGATGTCAGAGAGGGCATTCATTATTTATAATCTGGGAAATAGGAACATAGCCATCAACCATCCTCATGAGCCTGCTTCAAGTGACCAGTCCAAGAATAGGCACAGATAAAGAGAGTGAGGAAGGCAGAAAGAGAGAGAGAGAGAGAGAAAATATTAGACGGAGAGAGTGTGTGTGCGTGAAAGAGAGTGAGAATAAGAAATCTGCGTATATGTCATTATGTGTGTGTGATATAAATATATATATATAGATAGATAGATAGATAGATAGATAGATAGATAGAGAGAGAGAGAGAGAGAGAGAGAGAGAGAGAGAAAACACATGTAGCAATTAAAAAAACAATATTTTGCGTTGATTTAACAATGAAATACTCTACACCAGACTAAGACCATGATGTTAGCAACAATTTTGTGAGGCTTGCCGAATACTGAATGCACTTCAATAATTTAAGCTCCAATTGAAACTGGTCTTCAGAAGCTTCCTTCCAAATCAGCTTTCATCTCTATCCCCAGTGCTACATCATAACTTAAAGGGAGAAGACCCACCGGACTGGGTCATTGATAACAAATAGAATCATGAAGGGGGCAAAGTTCATGTATCTATTGTGGAATTTAAAAAAAAAAAGTAACCATAGACAATTATTTTAATAACTATTTATTTCTATCTGGAAATGTATAAAAAATAATTAATTAATTGTTTTTGTTATAAAAAAGGGAAATAAATTGTATAGTAATTAGGGTACAATGGGTGTAAATGTATAGTTCTTTCCCTTAAATAAGCATTACTCTTTTGGAAGTATTTTTTTGTATTGTGCTAGTTGTTTCCCTACATTTTTTGTTATGACTTAAACTTTAAACCAAACGGATGCAGGTCTACTGCATGGTCCTAGAACATCGTGTGTATTCTGTCATGCGGCACCTTCCAGTGTCCCGCAGCTGGAGTTGTGGTTCTTAGTATCGCTATCATCGCTCCTATCTCCCCTTTCCTCTTCCCTCTCCGTACTCACCCTTCACTTCTTTGAACTTTCTAAAGAGAGACATCAGTTTGAAACACAATGAGAAAAGAGAGAATTTTAATGTGTCATAACGTGAGAACACGTGGGACTGTTATTACTAAACAAACAATGATAGCGCATTTAATGGCCTCTCTCTCTCTTTCTTTCTCTCTCTCTCTCTCTTAATTGTTTTATAAAAGCCAGTACATTCATAATAATAGCAAATAAAATCACCCCCCCATTTTTAATCTAGAACTGAATAACCCTAAATAACAACCCCATAATGGAATAAAAATAAAGGAATACAGTTTTTTTTTATATACAAAACTCTTAACAGATGTACCTTTACGGAGAACAAATTTTATAAAAGCAACACAAAAGATAAAATCTCAGACGGTCAAATCTGTTGGAAAAAACTTTTTGAAGTGCAATGAAGTAAAAATGCATTTACATCTAAATGCAGGTGATTCATTCAAATGGTTGCACTTCTCTATATGCCAAATGTGAACACAACGCAAGCCGTCATGACGTTTTATCTACACCCAAATAACCCACTGCATCTGATTCCATTTTCTTTTTAAACCTTATTATCATACGGTATTTCAATACTTAAACCCAGCGCAAAGCTGTAAGGCAGCTCCATTCGACCTCTACACCACCCTGGGCAGATTAAAAGTGTTAATCTCTCAGAAGCCATTCAGAGTCAAGAGACACGCATTGTCTTTACCTATGGGTTGGGAGAGGTCAAATTTCTTCAATGATAAAAGTAGAGCTAAACAGGCGTGCATAAAACATAACTTTTCATATCAGAAGATTGGAAGACTAAATTTCAAATGTACAAAGCAAATCAAATTTGGCTTAAATAAATGAAATCAATTTCTGAAGTACATGAGCTGGCGGCACAAACATTTGAGACTCAAAGAAAAGCCATTATTGAAGACAGGCTCAAAAGACGGAAAAAATAGACCGCCCTCAGACAAAATCTCGAAAAAGTTCCCCATGGGGGCGATAGCGCCCCCCGTTGATGACCACTAGTCTAACAGATAGAGTGATTGTTTTTCACGTGTATTGTACATTCTACTAATGGTAGGGTCGTTAATGTTTCAAATGATAATTCTTAATTTTCTTGTCTGAAACCCAAAAACTTTGTAGTTTATCACAATAACTAAACTTTAACAAAATTTAATCATTTCTTTTGTACTGTACAGAGAGTGCCTTCAACAACCCACTTAAACGTAAATTGTTTAAAAAATATATCATTTAAAAACAAAAAGAACACACAAATTTCCACAGTTATTTTGAGCGTAGAAATCATTTCTGACAAGTGGCCTCCCTTGATTGCTTATGTAAACACTTATAAAAAGAGTGTCAACTCTTGTCAATGGAATCATTTCCACACAATGCACCAGAATACGAAAGTAAATGTCTTCGTTATCAAGCAAACAAATCTTCAACAAAGTTTTTACTTTTTTTTGTTGAGCAATCTTTCTAGAAAATTCAGACCAAATAAGATCCAGACAGGGAAGGATGCCATGAAGATTCCAAAGAATTTAGAGATTTCAAGCTTCAAAAAAGAAATGAAAAAAAACAAAAAAAAAAAAACAAAACTGATCCCTAAAATAATTATGTCCCCTGAAATATTTATAAAACTCTGTATGGGAAAAAAAATGCTGTAAAATAATATTCTTGATAACAAAAAAAAATATTGATTTCTTACAGCAAAAGAGAATTGTGTCTGTTGTCTCTGCACAAAGAAGTTTTAATGTCGAAGTATACAGATATCTTTGACAGGAATATTAATACATTTCAAAGAATGAAAAGTAATGAAGTTTGGATTAGGTTACATTTCATACGGCTGCCGGGTTATTTCGTTGATACGAGTGCCACAAAATAAAGTGAAATGTGTTTTGTTTAAAACAATAGTTGTCAGACTAGATTCTTCCCATTACAGCATGATGAGTCGTTTTAGTTCTAAGTACTTCATGACTTGACATTTTATTTGAATGTACTCTATTTCTATAACTTGACCTTTCTTTTTCTAAGTATTCCATGACTTCACCTTTATTTCTAAGAAACCCATGACTTGACCTTTGACCATGGGCGCCCGCAGGATTTTTTCAGGGGGGTGCAAATTTCCGTCTACGGAGAATAATAAAGAAAGGAACTGGTTTCCTGCCCCCCCCCCTCCACGATAATAAGTGACCTGTAAATATTTGTTTCAAATTAAATAAAATATTTAACATTTGAACAAACAATTTACTTTACGAGTTGTTAAGCTTATCCGTTCTGTCTATGCCTACCTACGGTCGATCTAACAGAAAATGTTAACAACGAATTGCAATTAACATTTTGACTGGGTTCTTATTTCTCACTCCATAGTGAATGAAAGTTTTCCAATTTATGAATGAAAGTTTTCCATGACGTAAACGGGAAAAACGATGCTTACGTCACTAGGCTTACCGTCTAATGTCCCGTACCAAAACAAAGGAAATAGTGATTACACAGTTGCTCTACGCCTTACTTTCTCACACTGAACAAGATATCAAGCTAGCGGTCAACGAGTTTGCGTACGCTGCAGCCACTTTTGATTTAACTATAAAGCTCAGTAAAAAACTTGGGGTTAGGGCGTGGTGACGAAAGGCCTAGGAGATATCTGAATGGAGGGATGTGTAAAAGCAGGCCATATCCTTCCATGTGCTGTAGCACCAGTAGCACCACTGGGATAGATGGATGGCAAAAGTCGGTATGAACTTCTTATAGTCTGACAGTCTGGCTGAGCAGGGCACATATCCCGTAAAATAATCTGAAGAGTTTCTTTAGTGTTCTGTTTGTTCTATATGTAATTGTACATGGCGATTAAATATCAAGTCTCTTAAGTCCTCCTACAGTCTAGACAGCGTAAAAGTATCGTAGGCCTACTATTATTGGCTTGGAAGAAAGTCTTTGCAGTTTTACCCAATAACGTAGAAATTTGCGTCACTCGATGTTTCGTACTAAAGCCATAATTGAATATACTAATTCCAAAATTAAATGTCTGAACGTACCAATTTACATTTAGAACAAACAGAACACTTAAGAAACTCTTCAGATTCGTAGTCTTTATCCGATCGTTCATTTTCGTAATTATAAAAAAAATCCCAAAATGACTTCGGGTATATAACCTTTCTTATGAAATTATTAAACCGAGCAAGGCTCGGCCACCTGATATTTAGCATACTATTAGACCTAGACTAGTCAACTCCAACATTAACTATCCTTATGATTGTACTTATGATTGTACTACAGTGGAATTACTACTTGCTCAGTGGCTACTAAGAAGTTAATTGATTTAATGATGCAAAAAAATTGTATTGTCTAGAATTTTGCTACTCAGAATCCAGGGTGGTGCAAGTGCACCCCCTTGCACCCCCCTGCGGGCGCCCATGCCTTTGACTTCTATGTACTTTAGCTAAACAAAACCAATAGGTAAACGTATTCCTATTATATGTCTAGGTCTATGATCCAAACTAATGGATACAATTTTGGTTTTACTTAAAAGCTTTTAAGTAATGTTTTTCTTGTTTTCATTTATTTTAGATCTACAGAAGTTATTCATCTTTTTTTTTTACAAGAACACCTTCAATCAGGGGCGGACTGGGTGTCAAAATCGGACAGGGCGATTCTATACCATTCGGCCCACAAAATGTATATCATGTAATGGGCATCCAATCTTAACTTGTCCTCAAAATCATTATGTTAAGGTTGATAATGTATCTCTAACCATACGCAAGCATACAGTGAACTCTATGCCTTTATAAGAAATATGGGCCTGTTGTTGCCTTTTCATCGATAAGTGTAAAAGTTCCCCTTTCAGACCTTGTGGTCTATAGGGCAGATGATGTAAAGGTCATCTGATTCTGTAGCCTACGGTTAACGAGGGTGTCATGTGGCCAGCACAACGACCAACCGCCTTTACTTTTCCCCAACTAATGTCAGGTACCCATTAGAGCTGGGTGGACTCAATGGCGCCCGAAAATCCCGAAATAAAAATCCCAGTCTTCACCAGGATTCGAACCCGGGACCTCCAGTACGGAAGCCAAGCGCTTTACCGCTCAGCCACCGTGCCCTCATCGATAAGTGTGTAGGTCCTTAAAGGTTGAAGAGCTACAGTTGTACTGTCTACTGATGTAGGCTAACACATTATTTCACAAAAAGTGTTGTATTAAATTAATATTAGACTGCAGTGTAGAGCCTGTAAAAAATATAGCAAGACGCTCAGAGGGCCCATTTTATAAGTGAATATTAAACCTGTAACAATTGAATTCGTGCAATAGTGGCATCATTACGGCCCGTTCGGTGGCCCTGACGTCCAATTTTGGTACCGTCCTACCGGGCATTTGTCCGAAGGCCCATATAGCCAGTCCGCCCCTGCTTTCGATAGTATCGTGCTATTTGTCTCATCAGGAATGAAATGAATAAAATGAACTATGACATTTAATTATGAATATATATGTATGTAAATTATTATAGACTATCCATCCATGCAAATTATATATGTAGTAGTGTGTAGAATGGATCTCAAAGTTTTCACTGGTGGATATATAAGAAGACCCTAGATTTGTTGACATTTCCAAATGATTTTGATTCATTTGTTTTAATATGTGTACATACATTGACGTCATTCAGTGAATTTAATTCTTGACATTGATTTACTGACATAATGGAAGCACGCCAATGTCACTGCCTTTGGCTCCTCTATTATACATAAGTTGTAGGAAAATTGCTTCCCTTTTTTGACGTAATTTCAGGCAATTATAATTTTCATTTTTCTTGGGAATCACGGGAATTTCTAATATTGCTGTTGAGAAAGAAAGAATGAATCTGCGGACCTTGATCTTGATTCTAGACAGATCTAGATGTACATTTTTTAAAATTTCTGTTTGACTTTTAGCTGTTGTTTTTTTGTTTGTTTGTAAGTTCTCAACTGAAATTTAAGTCGTCATAATATTACCCTTACATTTGTGCAGGAGTCCTACTTGCCCTAAATCTGTAAAGCAGTCATACTACACATGTATCTGTGATGAGCCATTCATCTAATTCATAATAAACAAATATCGGTGTAAGAGTTATTCTAGTCGTATAGATCTATGTGAGGAAGAGTCATTCTAGTCTATATCTGTGAAAAATTCATGCATACCATATCTGTGAAAGAGTCATTAAAGAGTCATGCAAGACATATCTGTGAAAGAGCCATGCAAGACATATACATGGAAAGAGTCATTAGAGCTTAAAATATCCGAGATGAAGTTAGAGACGTTTGCTAGTTGCACCATTTCAAAAAAACAGATCCAGTTATTTTGACATGCATCTTGATACAATATGCAGGCTTTAAAATGTGATTCCTGTCTCTGGTGTCTCGACACGCGGATGGACACAGCCCAATTTTTATTCTCAGAACATCTTTCATTTTTAATGACACCTCTCAATAAAAAGAATGGGAATACTCTGACCCATTCAGTTTTGTGCCATACAGAAATGTAGAATCTCTTGAGCATTTCCCTGAGTTCTTTCAGTTACACCATCTTTTATTATTTTGATAGTATTTAGTATGGATGCAAGCCCGACTTATATATATATATATATATAAGGTGGTCGACGTAACAGAGGCGCCCCACGGAAAAGCTTCAAAGACCAGCTTAGGCGTCAACTTTCCTTGGCTGACATAGAAGAGAGCATTTGGCTGCATGCGGCGTCGGAACGAGACAGCTGGAGGTCACTCACGAAGGCCGCGGGATACACATTTGAGACCAAAAGAAAATCTGCTGCTGAGGACAAACGCAGACGACGAAAAGAAAATCTAAATCGACCACCTGCAGACAATGGTTTTGCTTGCCCTGGATGTGGCAAAATATGTAGGTCACGGCTTGGGCTGCATAGCCACGGGAAAAACTGTATTCCTCAATAATCTTCGGACTCCAAGACAAGCCGTATACATATATATATATATAAATATATACATATGTCATATATGTATATGTTTGTATTGTATGTATGTATGTGTGTGTGTGTTTCTTGAAAATAAAAGGAGGTATCAATGACTGTTTTTCTTTTTTAATTTTTGGAATCGGGAAAACATTTTCTTCCATTACTGAGACAGAGTCTGCAGTTTCCTTTTTCGTTCCCTGGTTGTGTTTTTAAAGCTCCCAAGTTGTTATTAGCCAAATAGTTTGTACTTTGACGGATGTTTGTTTTGGCTACTGAAGCGCGTGCAGTGGCATCAAATTCTAAGCAGCATCTGATGTACATGCTGGTGTATGATCAAATTAAGAACCTGTTTTTCAATCACCAGTTTATACAGTGGAGTTTTTATCTCAGAATTTGATACATATGATTATATATTCGATTTTCGTTTTAATTATTCCTTTATGTTAAGGATCAAATTTAGCTTCAAGATATTACAGAGTGTCTATTTTTTTTAATGCCATACAAATTGTTTGATTGTTTTTCTAAATAGTTTAAGTAGGGCCGGCCTTAGGTAATTGGAGCCCCTAGGCGAAGTGAATCGGGTGCCCCCCCCCCGAGGAAATAAAACCGAAAATACGAAATGGAGAAAAAAAAACCTTCTTGTCATTCTTGTATCTATCTGTAGATCTGGATTTATATCTAAAGCAAATCAGTTTAATTCATAGAGCGCAATACCCGTAGCATTCAATTAGCGTTTCATAAGCTTATCAATCCAAGCTCCGATAGCTCGAATGTGTTTCATGGATGATTTATGATCACAAGAAATAACGTTCCGACATTTCGCCAAAAGGAAGAAACAATGGTCTTCAAACATTTGTAGTCTAACAGGTAAATCTAAACAATGGTCTTCAAACATTTGTAGTCTAACAGGTAAATCTAAACAATGGTCTTCAAACATATGTAGTCTAACAGGTAAATCTAAACAATGGTCTTCAAACATATATAGTCTAACAGGTAAATCTAAACAATGGTCTTCAAACATATGTAGTCTAACAGGTAAATCTAAACAATCCTGAATAAACCTTGAATCCTAGTTGAGACTTAGAGCTAGGCTAGTAGACATAGAGCTATAGAGTTCAGCTATGTTTAAGATGTGATCCATGCTTCGCAATTTTTCTATAAAAAATTTATTCTTTGAGTCCTGTACGAAGCTCCATCAATCGTGGCCCTATGCGAATGCCTAGTTCACCTAGACTTCAAGCTAGCCCTTGCAAGAGAATTTTTTTTCTTTTTTTTTTACCATGCCTTTTAAAAAAAAAATCGAATGTTACGCATTCCACAAAAGAAAAAAGATGCCAAAATGAAGATATCGATCACTTTACAGCAATGGTAGCTCTTTAAAGATTGAAAATACGAGATAAACATCCATGAAACTTAAACGTGTTTTTTTATAGTTTTTATCATAAAAACTTGTAGTTTTACTTTTGAAAACGATATTTTATTTAAATATTACTAGATCTATAGTATGTCCTATTTGTTGAGCATTCTGCTAACTAAAGTTGTCAATTTCGTCTTTTTATATTGTCTTCTCTTAGCTGAACTCTCTATTGTACTGTTCTGTTCTAGGAGTCTTTCTATTGTGTCCATTTAATCATTTTCTATAGATTTATGCCATGTTTGTATTATTGTATTTTTAAAAAATATTAGTACGAACAGCGATACTTCAATGTTCCAATTTTGACTATTTCAAAATATCTCCTAATTATTCTATTTATTTTCTGAATTTTTTTTAAAATTTCATTAGAAAGCTAAGATTTTTAAAAATTATTTCGTTTTTAGCGACCCCCGTAAGGGGAAAAAGCCGCTATTAGGTTTGTGCAAAATGTCCGTCTGTCCGTCTGTCCGTCTGTCCGTCTGTCACACTCAGGGCGCCGAAACTAGAAGAGATACGAAAAATATTTTTTCATCATTGAATGCGGCTTGAAAAGTTTAGGTGCAACGGCTACTTTTAGTTTTCTAAAAGCAAACCGTTTAATTTATAAAAATTATTATGTAAGCGATTTTTTAATAATAAAACACCAATTGTGAAGCAATTACGTAAATCTAAGGGAGGAAATGTTACTATGTGTTACTATGTGAAATGCTCTTGGCATGTAGATATCACGCACATTTTTTAAAATGAATTTATGTCTGTCTGTCCGTCTGTCCGTCTGTCAGACTCAGAGTGCCAAAACTAGAAGAGATACGAAAAATATTTTTTCACCATTAAATGCGGCTTGAAAAGTTTAGGTGCAATGGCTACTTTTAGTTTTCTAAACGCAAACCGTTTAATTTATAAAATTAATTATGCAAGCGATTTTTAAATAACAAAACACCAATTCTAAAACAATTACGTAAATGTAAGGGAGGAAATGTTACTATAAGCAATGCTCTAGACTTACAGATGTCACGCACATTTTTTTAAATGAACTTTTAGCAGCGGCTTTCGTGTACTAGCGTAAAGACCGGAAATGACATGATTCTAAACTAATTTCTTAAATTTAAAAAAAAATCAGATTTTTAAAAATAAAATTGTATAATGCCCCCATTAAAATGAAACTAACATATTTTTGTGCATTTTGCCTGTTGGTTGGTCTGTCCGTCACGGTTAGAAAAAACCACTAAAGGCTTTTGAAAATATGATTTAACATTTACTGTTCTTTCATAAATATTGCGATAGTTTAAGGATGGGAGCATACAGGAATTGAGCCAGGGAAGTAGGAGGAACATCCGAAACATCTTACGATCTGACAGGGATCCGACTCCGACGGGGGCCGCCTCTGAGTTTGTGTATCACACAAACTCTCTTTGTAATCTTGTTTTTTTCTTTTTTACTATTTTTTTTGCTTCAAATTCAAAACGTAAACGAGTATATGACTTGAGTATGAATATCTCTCTGATGCAATTTACCAAGGTGCCGCCCCCCCCCCCCCCCCATCACATGTCCCGTTACTGCTTGTTAATCAAACTCATGATTTATTCATCATTAAAGTCTATAAAGTAGCTTAGCATGGAATCAATTTCAAAGGTTTACGTTAATTAGAAATAAAGGAAAACAAACAAAAAATGTAGATGTTTTGAAATCTTTATATTTTAGTCATCTTAAGCAGAGATGAGTAACTGCCATAAATTTCAATCTTTTTCTTATCCATTGCTTCATGTTCAATTTATGAAGTTACAATGTAGTTGAACAAATAGCCTGACGCCAGAGAGATCAGATGATGTATTTGTAGAGTTTTGGTGTAAAGGTAAAAGCCATTTTTGACAAGCTCAGTATTAGAATGACACCGAGATACTGAACCTCAAACACAGAAATGAAATGTATCCATTGGCCATCTCACTGCCTTCACAGATGCTGTCTTGTATAACCTTTCCATTTTTTAAACTTCTAAATAAGGATGGCCAACACTTTCCTGTTACATATCATACAAATGTACGCAGTCACCAGAAAAAAAATATTAGATCAACATAACAGAGTTATGTGACCTTCACTGACGGGAAAGAGTGAAGAACCTAGCTGCTTGCGTAGTCATAGCAACCCCACATGACGATAACAATGATGAAATATTAATTGAAAAGCCGACTGCAATGAAAATACAACTGATAATCTCATCAGCCTCTGTCTACAGACAGACAACTATAACTTACAAAAGCAAAACAAAAATCTTGTAAAACAACACAAAATAAAAAACGGAAAAAAGTTAAAGGGACATTTCCTGTCTTAAAAGATAGTACGAATTTATATTAGCGCTTCTTCTTTCGTAGTGCATTGAAGGCATGGAACAGGTTGCCTGAATCAGCCAGGAAACTCAATGACTTAGAAGAGTTTAGTCTAAGTAACATGAATACATGTCAACACTCCTGATGTATTGATCTTTTATTTTGATGGAACCTCTGTAATCTATATTATAAAATTGAATAACAAAAGGTGTAAAACTTTGTGATAGCATCAGACTTTCTCACCCTGCAGCTAGTTCTTTGTTAGAATCACATCTATGATTACACTTTTACACTATCTATGTCTGCCTTCTAAACCCATTTTATTTTGATTCGATGAAGAATTAATACTTAGTGCAAAATAGTATATATTTTGTTATATGTATTACATTATATTTCCTCTAATTTACTCTATTAATAATTTGTTTAACTGTTCGATTCGATGTCTATATTACACGTATTTGAAAAGCTCGTACATTAAATAACGAGGTTTCTAGTGTCTACAAAAGATCAAGGTGAGACGTTGAGTAGAAATGAACTCACCACGTCAATAATCTGAGTCAAGGTAATCCCAAGTCTAATGAGCACAGCTTGCTTTGAGTTATACACAGGTCTGACAGCAGGGTCGTAGTTGGTGGTTAAGGCTTTCAGGAGTCGTTGTTCGTCTGTCAGAAACATGTTCGGATCTGTTCCAGACAGAAAAGGGAAAATGACATTAAGTATTTTTACCAAAGAGTTTCACAGAGGTTTTACAGTGACAATGTTTACAGTACAAGCATGAAGCAATACATTATTTATTACCGAATAGATGTAATAATAAAAAATTAATAATAATAATATAATAATAAACTAATATTTTTTAAAATTATAAAGCAGGGCCGTTATACCCAAATACGAACGTGTACTTTAAGGATTTTATTTAACTATCTTTGTTGTTATCTTAAGAGATGTTGTAATGCAAGGTTACAATCAAATACTTAAAAAAATGAAACAGCCAAATTACTTCAACAAATGTGAAGTTGATAACAACAACAAAAAAAGACATTACACAAACAACAACAACAACAACAACAACAAAAAACAACAACTTTCAACAAAAGGGAAACGTGGTCAATTGATAGCGCACATATTTATCATACAAAAATTAAGGTTTAGTATAAAGTTGCGAACACAATCTGCATTCATTTACCATTCAAAGTCATGTTCTATCTTGTAATGTAGAAAAAATGAGTGATCACGTGATTTAGCTTTAAGCGAATGTTTAGGGACTTTAAAGTGTTAACAATTTAAGAAATGCTTTCTGCCCCCCCCCCCCGTGGGCATCCGATGTTTAAATAAAAGAGCGCTAAGATTCCCACTTGTTCTAG
>JADKLZ010008836.1:0-21360 GCA_021533235.1 Biomphalaria straminea
ATGTAACAAGATCTTCGGGACTCGCAAAGACCTTCCTCCAGGGAACAGTACCAGGAAAAAGAAGAAGAGGTAGACAGAGAAAGCGGTGGGAAGACAACATCAAAGAATGGACAGGCCTACCATTGAATGAGATTTTAAACAGGGCAAAGGATAGAGAGGAATGGAGAAAGATGGTTTTTAAGTCTTGCTTGGTGCCCCAACGGTCCACCAGACTAAGGGATAGGTAACAGGTAACAGGTTACGTACGGTATATTATTTAGACAATAGTTGTCTGTTCTCCTCTTTCCTCTACATTTAATTTCCCCCAACAATATTTAAGTAATCTCTTTGTTTAAAAGTAACTTTTGTTTTGTAATTTTTTGTTCTAATCGTTCATTTCTGTTTCCCCAGCTATCCTCAATGTTCCTGTGTCCTTGTAGCAGTAACTTCCCCATCGTACTGATCAAGGTCTCGATAAATCAAAAGTTAATTGCACCATCAGATCATGGGGGGAAAAAAGTATCCCAATGATGTTGTTGAGACTTTCTAAACGTCTGTGATGCTGAAAGAACCACTGCCCTGAGGTTTGCGAGTTTCATGACCTGGTCTAAGTTAGATGTCACTGCTGCTAGTGCTCATGCCTGCTTGATTTATGTTAGCACCTGCCACCTACGCGCGATCTTCACTGATCGATTTGGTCACATATGCCATTAGTACTAGGCAGTTGTGTAGGTGTAAGGTGAATAGTCTGAGGTGAAATGTCTTATAAGTCATTAGTACTAGACAGATGTGTCTGATGTGAAATGTCTTATAAGTCATTAGTACTAGACAGATGTGCAGATGTAAAGTAAATTGTCTGAGGGGAAGGGGGGAGTGATCTTTGGGCTCCCTAAGTCAACTTTGCAGAATATGTTTCTCGATAAAAAGAAACAAGTTTATATGAAACTGTAATTATCAGTATTAAACAAAAACTAAATAGTCAGCAATCAGTTATAAGTCTTACCTGGTCCAACCAAACATTCGTGGTCAATACTTGATTCTTTTCATCCTAAGGAACAAAGAGACAATAACTAGAAATAAAATAAACTTTTCTTTAATATTTTAAATATCTGATTCTTTTTTTTTTTTTTTTAACTTTCTTCTAATTATGCCTTTTTCTCGAATCTCTCAATCTTTTCTAGTCTCTCTTATCATCTTTTACCCCTCTCTATTTCTACCCTCTCTCTCTCTCTTTCTGCCTTTCACTCTCTGGTTCTGAATCTTTCTCTCTGTCTTGAAGTCTCTCTTCTAACTTTATCTCTTTTTCTCTTATTTAGATATAAAAATAAAAATAATTATAGAATAATAATAATCAGAAAATTAAATTCCTCAGTGGAAACTGTTAAAAGGGCTACGATGAATTTTGTTTCTCTTTAACGAAAACAAGTTTCAATAATTCACCGCTATTAAATAGTTTGAATGTTTTATCGGCAGTAAACAGTGTAATTTTTTCTTACCGTTATTTAAATAGTTTGATTTATTCACCGATATTATGCAGATTATTTTTTTTTACGCTATTCTAAGGTTCGATGTTTATGCGGTATTAAATAGGTTGAAACGTTTCACTGTTTTTAATAGTTGAAATGTTTCACTGTTTTTAATAGTTGAAATGTTTCACTATTTTTAATAGTTGAAATGTTTGACTGAAACTAAATAATTTACATGCTTCACTGTTATTAAAAGAAAATCCTGGAAAAAATTAACTTTCGACAAAAATGCCAAAAGAATGAAAAAGTAGTACACTGTATAATTCAATTTATAGAGAGTGATTTACTCAGTAACAGGAAAAAAAACAGTGAAATAATAATCTCTACAAGTAAATGATTGAAA
This sequence comes from Biomphalaria straminea, assembly GCA_021533235.1. NCBI lineage: Eukaryota > Metazoa > Mollusca > Gastropoda > Planorbidae > Biomphalaria > Biomphalaria straminea. The sequence continues at coordinate 1,849 of JADKLZ010008836.1, forward strand.
GATGAATACGGCTTCTCAGTTAACAACATTGCACGTTTTTGGAAAACAAAATCTTATTATCTTGTCTCAGCCGGGTTAATGGTAAAAGAGAAGATGTTGCAGGCTGGATGTCATGTACACTGACGTAAGTCAAGAAAATTGAAGTTGTAAACACAGTAAAAGAAATCATTTTAATTCCAATATAAAAACTAAGCAATGCCCCCGTGGGCAGTACTCAGCGAGGGTAAAAAGTCCACCCACGAGTTAAAAAATAAAAGCAAGGGCGAAGAAACCTCAGCAAAATAGGATTTCAAATTCTGTTAAATAAAAAAAATGCCTGAAGTCTAAAATAAAAAAAGTCACGTTTCTTTACAGTGTGTTAATTTGGAAAAGTCCTTTTTAGGATTCCTGCACATGCTCTCCCCCCCCCCCCCCCACTATATCCATTATAGAGGCAGAAGCCATTTTCCAAGTGAATCATAAATGCGGAACTATTTCTTTTTTTTTATATTAATATAAAGATTTTATATTTATAAAGAGCCAAAAGTTAACAAAAATGTTTTGACTATTCAACATAGCAAGAGATCAATTCAATTTTACATTTTATTTCAAATATTGTAATTGTAGTCGCGTGTGTGTTTGTAGAAGCAGGAAAAGTGAGGAAGTGAGTAACAATTTGATTGGTTAAAATTAAAACAGAAATCGCGACAAAGAAGCCACAAGATGGCATAAGATCTAATTTTGGGTCACCAAAGATTCCCATTGACTTCATTTCATTATAATATTCACTCTGGTCTTACTTGCAAAACGTAGCTCTCCGCTCTGAAAGTTCATGTGTTTCTTATTATGCAGCGGAATTTGTTCTTGAATTTCCCTTTTTTAAACCTAAAATTGCATGTGAGCTAGATGTTTCTGTAGGATTTATGACGTCAATACGTCATTACAATAATGTCACGTCCGGATGTATTTAAATGTCAGTTTATAATTTGAATAATGACATTTCCATATGAACATTCACCTCGGACGGACTAGTTTGATGATGTCAGAGAGGGCATTCATTATTTATAATCTGGGAAATAGGAACATAGCCATCAACCATCCTCATGAGCCTGCTTCAAGTGACCAGTCCAAGAATAGGCACAGATAAAGAGAGTGAGGAAGGCAGAAAGAGAGAGAGAGAGAGAGAGAAAATAATAGACGGAGAGAGAGTGTGTGTGCGTGAAAGAGAGTGAGAATAAGAAATCTGCGTATATGTCATTATGTGTGTGTGATATAAATATATATATATATAGATAGATAGATAGATAGATAGATAGATAGATAGAGAGAGAGAGAGAGAGAGAGAGAGAGAGAGAGAAAACACATGTAGCAATTAAAAAAACAATATTTTGCGTTGATTTAACAATGAAATACTCTACACCAGACTAAGACCATGATGTTAGCAACAATTTTGTGAGGCTTGCCGAATACTGAATGCACTTCAATAATTTAAGCTCCAATTGAAACTGGTCTTCAGAAGCTTCCTTCCAAATCAGCTTTCATCTCTATCCCCAGTGCTACATCATAACTTAAAGGGAGAAGACCCACCGGACTGGGTCATTGATAACAAATAGAATCATGAAGGGGGCAAAGTTCATGTATCTATTGTGGAATTTAAAAAAAAAAAGTAACCATAGACAATTATTTTAATAACTATTTATTTCTATCTGGAAATGTATAAAAAATAATTAATTAATTGTTTTTGTTATAAAAAAGGGAAATAAATTGTATAGTAATTAGGGTACAATGGGTGTAAATGTATAGTTCTTTCCCTTAAATAAGCATTACTCTTTTGGAAGTATTTTTTTGTATTGTGCTAGTTGTTTCCCTACATTTTTTGTTATGACTTAAACTTTAAACCAAACGGATGCAGGTCTACTGCATGGTCCTAGAACATCGTGTGTATTCTGTCATGCGGCACCTTCCAGTGTCCCGCAGCTGGAGTTGTGGTTCTTAGTATCGCTATCATCGCTCCTATCTCCCCTTTCCTCTTCCCTCTCCGTACTCACCCTTCACTTCTTTGAACTTTCTAAAGAGAGACATCAGTTTGAAACACAATGAGAAAAGAGAGAATTTTAATGTGTCATAACGTGAGAACACGTGGGACTGTTATTACTAAACAAACAATGATAGCGCATTTAATGGCCTCTCTCTCTCTTTCTTTCTCTCTCTCTCTCTCTTAATTGTTTTATAAAAGCCAGTACATTCATAATAATAGCAAATAAAATCACCCCCCCATTTTTAATCTAGAACTGAATAACCCTAAATAACAACCCCATAATGGAATAAAAATAAAGGAATACAGTTTTTTTTTATATACAAAACTCTTAACAGATGTACCTTTACGGAGAACAAATTTTATAAAAGCAACACAAAAGATAAAATCTCAGACGGTCAAATCTGTTGGAAAAAACTTTTTGAAGTGCAATGAAGTAAAAATGCATTTACATCTAAATGCAGGTGATTCATTCAAATGGTTGCACTTCTCTATATGCCAAATGTGAACACAACGCAAGCCGTCATGACGTTTTATCTACACCCAAATAACCCACTGCATCTGATTCCATTTTCTTTTTAAACCTTATTATCATACGGTATTTCAATACTTAAACCCAGCGCAAAGCTGTAAGGCAGCTCCATTCGACCTCTACACCACCCTGGGCAGATTAAAAGTGTTAATCTCTCAGAAGCCATTCAGAGTCAAGAGACACGCATTGTCTTTACCTATGGGTTGGGAGAGGTCAAATTTCTTCAATGATAAAAGTAGAGCTAAACAGGCGTGCATAAAACATAACTTTTCATATCAGAAGATTGGAAGACTAAATTTCAAATGTACAAAGCAAATCAAATTTGGCTTAAATAAATGAAATCAATTTCTGAAGTACATGAGCTGGCGGCACAAACATTTGAGACTCAAAGAAAAGCCATTATTGAAGACAGGCTCAAAAGACGGAAAAAATAGACCGCCCTCAGACAAAATCTCGAAAAAGTTCCCCATGGGGGCGATAGCGCCCCCCGTTGATGACCACTAGTCTAACAGATAGAGTGATTGTTTTTCACGTGTATTGTACATTCTACTAATGGTAGGGTCGTTAATGTTTCAAATGATAATTCTTAATTTTCTTGTCTGAAACCCAAAAACTTTGTAGTTTATAACAATAACTAAACTTTAACAAAATTTAATCATTTCTTTTGTACTGTACAGAGACAGCCTTCAACAACCCACTTAAACGTAAATTGTTTAAAAAATATATCATTTAAAAACAAAAAGAACACACAAATTTTCTATATTATTTTGAGCGTAGAAATCATTTCTGACAAGTGGCCTCCCTTGATTGCTTATGTAAACACTTATAAAAAGAGTGATAACTCTTGTCAATGGAATCATTTCCACACAATGCACCAGAATACGAAAGTAAATGTCTTCGTTATCAAGCAAACAAATCTTCAACAAAGTTTTTACTTTTTTTTGTTGAGCAATCTTTCTAGAAAATTCAGACCAAATAAGATCCAGACAGGGAAGGATGCCATGAAGATTCCAAAGAATTTAGAGATTTCAAGCTTCAAAAAAGAAATGAAAAAAAACAAAAAAAAAAAAACAAAACTGATCCCTAAAATAATTATGTCCCCTGAAATATTTATAAAACTCTGTATGGGAAAAAAAATGCTGTAAAATAATATTCTTGATAACAAAAAAAAAATATTGATTTCTTACAGCAAAAGAGAATTGTGTCTGTTGTCTCTGCACAAAGAAGTTTTAATGTCGAAGTATACAGATATCTTTGACAGGAATATTAATACATTTCAAAGAATGAAAAGTAATGAAGTTTTGATTAGGTTACATTTCATACGGCTGCCGGGTTATTTCGTTGATTCGAGTGACACAAAATGAAGTGAAATATGTTTTGTTTAAAACAATAGTTGTCAGACTAGATTCTTCCCATTACAGCATGATGAGTCGTTTTAGTTCTAAGTACTTCATGACTTGACATTTTATTTGAATGTACTCTATTTCTATAACTTGACCTTTCTTTTTCTAAGTATTCCATGACTTCACCTTTATTTCTAAGAAACCCATGACTTGACCTTTGACCATGGGCGCCCGCAGGATTTTTTCAGGGGGGTGCAAATTTCCGTCTACGGAGAATAATAAAGAAAGGAACTGGTTTCCTGCCCCCCCCCCTCCACGATAATAAGTGACCTGTAAATATTTGTTTCAAATTAAATAAAATATTTAACATTTGAACAAACAATTTACTTTACGAGTTGTTAAGCTTATCCGTTCTGTCTATGCCTACCTACGGTCGATCTAACAGAAAATGTTAACAACGAATTGCAATTAACATTTTGACTGGGTTCTTATTTCTCACTCCATAGTGAATGAAAGTTTTCCAATTTATGAATGAAAGTTTTCCATGACGTAAACGGGAAAAACGATGCTTACGTCACTAGGCTTACCGTCTAATGTCCCGTACCAAAACAAAGGAAATGGTGATTACACAGTTGCTCTACGCCTTACTTTCTCACACTGAACAAGATATCAAGCTAGCGGTCAACGAGTTTGCGTACGCTGCAGCCACTTTTGATTTAACTATAAAGCTCAGTAAAAAACTTGGGGTTAGGGCGTGGTGACGAAAGGCCTAGGAGATATCTGAATGGAGGGATGTGTAAAAGCAGGCCATATCCTTCCATGTGCTGTAGCACCAGTAGCACCACTGGGATAGATGGATGGCAAAAGTCGGTATGAACTTCTTATAGTCTGACAGTCTGGCTGAGCAGGGCACATATCCCGTAAAATAATCTGAAGAGTTTCTTTAGTGTTCTGTTTGTTCTATATGTAATTGTACATGGCGATTAAATATCAAGTCTCTTAAGTCCTCCTACAGTCTAGACAGCGTAAAAGTATCGTAGGCCTACTATTATTGGCTTGGAAGAAAGTCTTTGCAGTTTTACCCAATAACGTAGAAATTTGCGTCACTCGATGTTTCGTACTAAAGCCATAATTGAATATACTAATTCCAAAATTAAATGTCTGAACGTACCAATTTACATTTAGAACAAACAGAACACTTAAGAAACTCTTCAGATTCGTAGTCTTTATCCGATCGTTCATTTTCGTAATTATAAAAAAAATCCCAAAATGACTTCGGGTATATAACCTTTCTAATGAAATTATTAAACCGAGCAAGGCTCGGCCACCTGATATTTAGCCTACTATTAGACCTAGACTAGTCAACTCCAACATTAACTATCCTTATGATTGTACTTATGATTGTACTACAGTGGAATTACTACTTGCTCAGTGGCTACTAAGAAGTTAATTGATTTAATGATGCAAAAAAATTGTATTGTCTAGAATTTTGCTACTCAGAATCCAGGGTGGTGCAAGTGCACCCCCTTGCACCCCCCTGCGGGCGCCCATGCCTTTGACTTCTATGTACTTTAGCTAAACAAAACCAATAGGTAAACGTATTCCTATTATATGTCTAGGTCTATGATCCAAACTAATGGATACAATTTTGGTTTTACTTAAAAGCTTTTAAGTAATGTTTTTCTTGTTTTCATTTATTTTAGATCTACAGAAGTTATTCATCTTTTTTTTTTACAAGAACACCTTCAATCAGGGGCGGACTGGGTGTCAAAATCGGACAGGGCGATTCTATACCATTCGGCCCACAAAATGTATATCATGTAATGGGCATCCAATCTTAACTTGTCCTCAAAATCATTATGTTAAGGTTGATAATGTATCTCTAACCATACGCAAGCATACAGTGAACTCTATGCCTTTATAAGAAATATGGGCCTGTTGTTGCCTTTTCATCGATAAGTGTAAAAGTTCCCCTTTCAGACCTTGTGGTCTATAGGGCAGATGATGTAAAGGTCATCTGATTCTGTAGCCTACGGTTAACGAGGGTGTCATGTGGCCAGCACAACGACCAACCGCCTTTACTTTTCCCCAACTAATGTCAGGTACCCATTAGAGCTGGGTGGACTCAATGGCGCCCGAAAATCCCGAAATAAAAATCCCAGTCTTCACCAGGATTCGAACCCGGGACCTCCAGTACGGAAGCCAAGCGCTTTACCGCTCAGCCACCGTGCCCTCATCGATAAGTGTGTAGGTCCTTAAAGGTTGAAGAGCTACAGTTGTACTGTCTACTGATGTAGGCTAACACATTATTTCACAAAAAGTGTTGTATTAAATTAATATTAGACTGCAGTGTAGAGCCTGTAAAAAATTATAGCAAGACGCTCAGAGGGCCCATTTTATAAGTGAATATTAAACCTGTAACAATTGAATTCGTGCAATAGTGGCATCATTACGGCCCGTTCGGTGGCCCTGACGTCCAATTTTGGTACCGTCCTACCGGGCATTTGTCCGAAGGCCCATATAGCCAGTCCGCCCCTGCTTTCGATAGTATCGTGCTATTTGTCTCATCAGGAATGAAATGAATAAAATGAACTATGACATTTAATTATGAATATATATGTATGTAGATTGTTATAGACTATCCATCCATGCAAATTATATATGTAGTAGTGTGTAGAATGGATCTCAAAGTTTTCACTGGTGGATATATAAGAAGACCCTAGATTTGTTGACATTTCCAAATGATTTTGATTCATTTGTTTTAATATGTGTACATACATTGACGTCATTCAGTGAATTTAATTCTTGACATTGATTTACTGACATAATGGAAGCACGCCAATGTCACTGTCTTTGGCTCCTCTATTATACATAAGTTGTAGGAAAATTACTTCCCTTTTTTGACGTAATTTCAGGCAATTATAATTTTCATTTTTCTTGGGAATCACGGGAATTTCTAATATTGCTGTTGAGAAAGAAAGAATGAATCTGCGGACCTTGATCTTGATTCTAGACAGATCTAGATGTACATTTTTTAAAATTTCTGTTTGACTTTTAGCTGTTGTTTTTTTGTTTGTTTGTAAGTTCTCAACTGAAATTTAAGTCGTCATAATATTACCCTTACATTTGTGCAGGAGTCCTACTTGCCCTAAATCTGTAAAGCAGTCATACTACACATGTATCTGTGATGAGCCATTCATCTAATTCATAATAAACAAATATCGGTGTAAGAGTTATTCTAGTCGTATAGATCTATGTGAGGAAGAGTCATTCTAGTCTATATCTGTGAAAAATTCATGCATACCATATCTGTGAAAGAGTCATTAAAGAGTCATGCAAGACATATCTGTGAAAGAGCCATGCAAGACATATACATGGAAAGAGTCATTAGAGCTTAAAATATCCGAGATGAAGTTAGAGACGTTTGCTAGTTGCACCATTTCAAAAAAACAGATCCAGTTATTTTGACATGCATCTTGATATAATATGCAGGCTTTAAAATGTGATTCCTGTCTCTGGTGTCTCGACACGCGGATGGACACAGCCCAATTTTTATTCTCAGAACATCTTTCATTTTTAATGACACCTCTCAATAAAAAGAATGGGAATACTCTGACCCATTCAGTTTTGTGCCATACAGAAATGTAGAATCTCTTGAGCATTTCCCTGAGTTCTTTCAGTTACACCATCTTTTATTATTTTGATAGTATTTAGTATGGATGCAAGCCCGACTTATATATATATATATATATAAGGTGGTCGACGTAACAGAGGCGCCCCACGGAAAAGCTTCAAAGACCAGCTTAGGTTTCAACTTTCCTTGGCTGACATAGAAGAGAGCATTTGGCTGCATGCGGCGTCGGAACGAGACAGCTGGAGGTCACTCACGAAGGCCGCGGGATACACATTTGAGACCAAAAGAAAATCTGCTGCTGAGGACAAACGCAGACGACGAAAAGAAAATCTAAATCGACCACCTGCGGACAATGGTTTTGCTTGCCCTGGATATGGCAAAATATGTAGGTCACAGCTTGGGCTGCATAGCCACGGGAAAAACTGTATTCCTCACTAATCTTCGGACTCCAAGACAAGCCTTATACATATATATATATATATAAATATATACATATGTCATATATGTATATGCTTGTATGTATGTATGTGTGTGTTTCTTGAAAATAAAAGGAGGTATCAATGACTGTTTTTCTTTTTTGATTTAAGGAATCGGGAAAACATTTTCTTCCATTACTGAGACAGAGTCAGCAGTTTCCTTTTTCGTTCCCTGGTGGTGTTTTTAAAACTCCCAAGTTGTTATTAGCCAAATAGTTTGTACTTTGACGTATGTTTGTTTTGGCTACTGAAGCGCGTGCAGTGGCATCAAATTCTAAGCAGCATCTGATGTACATGCTGGTGTATGATCAAATTAAGAACCTGTTTTTCAATCACCAGTTTATACAGTCGAGTTTTTATCTCAGAATTTGATACATATGATTATATATTCGATTTTCGTTTTAATTATTCCTTTATGTTGAGGATCAAATTTAGCTTCAAGATATTACAGAGTGTTTATTTTTTTTTAATGCCATACAAATTCTTTGATTGTTTTTCTAAATAGTTTAAGTAGGGCCGGCCTTAGGTAATTGGAGCCCCTAGGCGAAGTGAATCGGGTGCCCCCCCCCCGAGGAAATAAAACCGAAAATACGAAATGGAGAAAAAAAAACCTTCTTGTCATTCTTGTATCTATCTGTAGATCTGGATTTATATCTAAAGCAAATCAGTTTAATTCATAGAGCGCAATACCCGTAGCATTCAATTAGCGTTTCATAAGCTTATCAATCCAAGCTCCGATAGCTCGAATGTGTTTCATGGATGATTTATGATCACAAGAAATAACGTTCCGACATTTCGCCAAAAGGAAGAAACAATGGTCTTCAAACATTTGTAGTCTAACAGGTAAATCTAAACAATGGTCTTCAAACATTTGTAGTCTAACAGGTAAATCTAAACAATGGTCTTCAAACATATGTAGTCTAACAGGTAAATCTAAACAATGGTCTTCAAACATATATAGTCTAACAGGTAAATCTAAACAATGGTCTTCAAACATATGTAGTCTAACAGGTAAATCTAAACAATCCTGAATAAACCTTGAATCCTAGTTGAGACTTAGAGCTAGGCTAGTAGACATAGAGCTATAGAGTTCAGCTATGTTTAAGATGTGATGCATGCTTCGCAATTTTTCTATAAAAAAATTTATTCTTTGAGCCCTGTGCAAAGCTCCACCAATCGTGGCCCTATGCGAATGCCTAGTTCACCTAGACCTCAAGCTAGCCCTTGCAAGAGAATTTTTTTTTCTTTTTTTTCTACCATGCCTTTAAAAAAAAAAATCGAATGTTACGCATTCCACAAAATGAAAAAAGATGCCAAAATGAAGATATCGATCTCTTTACAGCAATGGTAGCTCTTTAAAGATTGAAAATACGAGATAAACATCCATGAAACTTAAACGTGTTTTTTTAAATAGTTTTTATTATCATAAAAACCTGTAGTCTTACTTTTGAAAACGATATTTTATTTAAATATTACTATAGTATGTCCTATTTGTTGAGCATTCTGCTAACTAAAGTTGTCAATTTCGTCTTTTTATATTGTCTTCTCTTAGCTGAACTCTCTATTGTACTGTTCTGTTCTAGGAGTCTTTCTATTGTGTCCATTTAGTCATTTTCTATAGATTTATGCCATGTTTGTATTATTGTATTTTTTAAAAAATATTAGTACGAACAGCGATACTTCAATGTTCCAATTTTGACTATTTCAAAATATCTCCTAATTATTCTATTTATTTTCTGAATTTTTTTTAAAATTTCATTAGAAAGCTAAGATTTTTAAAAATTATTTCGTTTTTAGCGACCCCCGTAAGGGGAAAAAGCCGCTATTAGGTTTGTGCAAAATGTCCGTCTGTCCGTCTGTCCGTCTGTCCGTCTGTCACACTCAGGGCGCCGAAACTAGAAGAGATACGAAAAATATTTTTTCATCATTGAATGCGGCTTGAAAAGTTTAGGTGCAACGGCTACTTTTAGTTTTCTAAAAGCAAACCGTTTAATTTATAAAAATTATTATGTAAGCGATTTTTTAATAATAAAACACCAATTGTGAAGCAATTACGTAAATCTAAGGGAGGAAATGTTACTATGTGTTACTATGTGAAATGCTCTTGGCATGTAGATATCACGCACATTTTTTAAAATGAATTTATGTCTGTCTGTCCGTCTGTCCGTCTGTCAGACTCAGAGTGCCAAAACTAGAAGAGATACGAAAAATATTTTTTCACCATTAAATGCGGCTTGAAAAGTTTAGGTGCAATGGCTACTTTTAGTTTTCTAAACGCAAACCGTTTAATTTATAAAATTAATTATGCAAGCGATTTTTAAATAACAAAACACCAATTCTAAAACAATTACGTAAATGTAAGGGAGGAAATGTTACTATAAGCAATGCTCTAGACTTACAGATGTCACGCACATTTTTTTAAATGAACTTTTAGCAGCGGCTTTCGTGTACTAGCGTAAAGACCGGAAATGACATGATTCTAAACTAATTTCTTAAATTTAAAAAAAAATCAGATTTTTAAAAATAAAATTGTATAATGCCCCCATTAAAATGAAACTAACATATTTTTGTGCATTTTGCCTGTTGGTTGGTCTGTCCGTCACGGTTAGAAAAAACCACTAAAGGCTTTTGAAAATATGATTTAACATTTACTGTTCTTTCATAAATATTGCGATAGTTTAAGGATGGGAGCATACAGGAATTGAGCCAGGGAAGTAGGAGGAACATCCGAAACATCTTACGATCTGACAGGGATCCGACTCCGACGGGGGCCGCCTCTGAGTTTGTGTATCACACAAACTCTCTTTGTAATCTTGTTTTTTTCTTTTTTACTATTTTTTTTGCTTCAAATTCAAAACGTAAACGAGTATATGACTTGAGTATGAATATCTCTCTGATGCAATTTACCAAGGTGCCGCCCCCCCCCCCCCCCCATCACATGTCCCGTTACTGCTTGTTAATCAAACTCATGATTTATTCATCATTAAAGTCTATAAAGTAGCTTAGCATGGAATCAATTTCAAAGGTTTACGTTAATTAGAAATAAAGGAAAACAAACAAAAAATGTAGATGTTTTGAAATCTTTATATTTTAGTTATCTTAAGCAGAGATGAGTAACTGCCATAAATTTCAATCATTTTCTTATCCATTGCTTCATGCTCAATATATGAAGTTACAATGTAGTTGAACAAGATAGCCTGACGCCAGAGAGGTCAGATGATGTATTTGTAGAGTTTTGTTGTAAAGGTGAAAGCAATTTTTGACAAGCTCAGTATTAGAATGACACTGAGATACTGAACCTCAAACACACGAATGAAATGTATCCATTGGCCATCTCACTGCCTTCACAGATGCTGTCTTGTATAACCTTTCCATCTTTTAAACTTCTAAAAAAGGATGGCCAACACTTTCCTGTTACATTATCATACAAATGTACGCAGTCACCAGAAAAAAAAAATTAGATCAACATAACAGAGTTATGTGACCTTCACTGACGGGAAAGAGTGAAGAACCTAGCTGCTTGCGTAGTCATAGCAACCCCACATGACGATAACAACGATGAAATATTAATTGAAAAGCCGATTGCAATGAAAATACAACTGATAATCTCATCAGCCTCTGTCTACAGACATACAATATAACTTACAAAAGCAAAACAAAAATCTTGTAAAACAACACAAAATAAAAAACGGAAAAACGTTAAAGGGACATTTCCTGTCTTATAAGATAGTACGGATTTTTTATTAGCGTTTCTTCTTTCCTAGTACATTGAAGGCATGATACAGGTTGCCTGAATCAGCCAGGAAACTCAATGACTTAGAAGAGTTTAGTCTAAGTTACATGAATAGATGTCAACACTCATGATGTATTGATCTTTTATTTTGATGGAACCTCTGTAATCTATATTATAAAATTGAATAGCAAAAGGTGTAAAACTTTGTGATAGCATCAGACTTTCTCACCCTGCAGCTAGTACTTTATTAGCATCACATCTATGATTACACTTTTACACTATCTATGTCTGCCTTCTAAACCCATTTTATTTTGATTCGATGAAGAATTAATACTTAGTGCAAAAGTAGTATATATTTTGTTATATGTATTACAGTATATTTCCTCTAATTTACTCTATTAATAATTTGTTTAACTGTTCGATTCGATGTCTACATTACACGTATTTGAAAAGCTCGTACATTAAATAACGAGTTTTCTCGTGTCTACAAAAGATCAAGGTGAGACGTTGAGTAGAAATGAACTCACCACGTCAATAATCTGAGTCAAGGTAATCCCAAGTCTAATGAGCACAGCTTGCTTTGAGTTATACACAGGTCTGACAGCAGGGTCGTAGTTGGTGGTTAAGGCTTTCAGGAGTCGTTGTTCGTCTGTCAGAAACATGTTCGGATCTGTTCCAGACAGAAAAGGGAAAATGACATTAAGTATTTTTACCAAAGAGTTTCACAGAGGTTTTACAGAGACAATGTTTAAAGTACAAGAATGAAGCAATACATTATTTATTACCTAATAGATGTGATAATAAAAAATTAATAATAATAATAAACTAATATTTTTTAAAATTATAAAGCAAGGCCGGTATACACAAATACGAACGTGTACTTTAAGGATTTTATTTAACTATCTTTGTTGTTATCTTAAGAGATGTTGTAATGCAAGGTTACAATCAAATGCTTAAAAAAATGAAATAGCCAAATTACTTCAACAAATGTGAAGTTGACAACAAAAAAAAAGACATTACACAAACAACAACAAAAAAAAAAAACAACTACTGAATTCAACAAAGGGGCAGCGTGGTCAATTGATAACGCACATATTACTTAGACTTAGACTTAGGTCCTCCCGCGCCGTTCGGCGCATTGGGCGGCAAGCTGTCTCCATAAAGATCTGTCATTGGCAATGTCTGAAGACTCCTCCCATCTGGTGTCCACTGTTCTGAGGTCCTCCATGAAGGTATGACGCCAAGTTATACGAGGACGTCCCTGTTTGCGTTTTCCTCGTATTGGCCTCCATGTCATAGCAATTCTTGGTATGCGTAGTTCATTTTGTCGTAGAACATGTCCCGCAAACCTCATGCGACGTTCTGTCACAACCTCATTGAGTGTTTGACTCCCAGTTCGGCATAGGATTTCCTTGTTTGAGACCCGATCTGTGTAACTGACTCTCAGAATCCGTCTCAGCCATTTTTGTTGAGCCACATTTAGTCTCTTCTCAATTTTGACAGATGACTTCCATGTCTCACATGCATATGTTGCAGTTGGAATGACAATTGTGTTGAGAAGGTGTATTTTTGTCTCGAGTCCAATGGCTTGGCTTGTCCAAATAGGCTGCAGCCTTTGGAAAATGCTCCCTGCCTTTCCTATTCGGCACACTACATCATGGTATGCATCTCCATCATTTGTTATGATGCTGCGCAGCTGCCAAGGTAAGTGAACTTGTCCAACTCTTCAAGCCTTGACTCGCCAAGTCTGCCAAGCGCACATATTTATCATACAAAAATTAAGGTTTAGTATAAAGTTGCGAACACAATCTGCATTCATTTACCATTCAAAGTCATGTTCTATCTTGTAATGTAGAACAAATGAGTGATCACGTGATTTAGCTTTAAGCGAATGTTTAGGGACTTTAAAGTGTTAGCAATTTAAGAAATGCTTTCTGTCTCCCCCCCCCCATTATCATCCGATGTTTAAATAAAAGAGCGCTAAGATTCCCACTTGTTCTAGAGTTACGCTTTATGGGAAAATGAGCTAGAGATAGTTGCTATTCAAATGACGAGTTCTCTTGGTGAGTAGGGACTTAAAAGATTTCGCCAGAGAAGACTAGGGGAGGGAATCATCTAAAATGCAAAGGCGGCTATTAGGGTTGAAAGATCACATTTGACGGCCACCAGAAACTGGTCTCAATTTTAGAACCAATTATAGGACTGACTGAACAGTCAAGTGATGTCATTACATGGACATCTGTGGGAGTCTTATGTAAATGGTTTGATTTTACTTATTAGCTAGTAATGGTAACCTCAGCTAGAGGTTATATATATGGGATGACTGACTGCGTTGTAGCCTTTCTCCCCACTTTTTTTGGTGTGATTCAAAGGAACTCTGTACAAAACGTTTCATACCAATTTGCAGGAACTGTCGAAGAGAATAGTCTACCCTGGTTGATAGTTCCGATGTCTGATGGGTTTTATTAATGCGTTCTCCTCAAGGCCCAATCCTTGTCAAAAGCTAGTATACAATTCACTAGTATTTTACATATATAGGAAGCATATGCCCAGTAACAACCCAACAAATGGTTAGAATACATTGATATTACCTTTTTCTTAAAAAATATTGTTAACATTGCTATGCAATAAATGAGAAAATCCATCACCTAAATAGAACTGCAGCTTGAACTTATTCACAATAAACTTGAAGTTTTTTTTTTTTTTTGCAATGTCTGCTTCAAGGTTAAAACAATGCCCTTGCTTTTATAATTTAATTTTTCATCTATTTATCTTTTGATGTTTCCTCGTTCGTCAAAATTAAGGGAGCAACAATTGTTGTGACCTTCACCTACATGGTGTTCATACTTGACCTTTTTATTTTTAGACTTCCTGGAGTCTGTATTGTTTCATTAAAAGTGTAGATATATGGGTTAGTGTTTCAGGTAAAATAAATTACGGATATGGATAGCTAGTATTCTAAATGTTAGGGCAATGGAAGTTTCCCTGTAAATATTGATTCTGTAGACGGCCTTATTGTTTGATATTATTCATATGGAGAGCTTAGATATTTGTTTAGGTACCACACAAAATGACAATTAATTTCCAAAACAATTTACAAAGGAATCAAATTATAAAAACAAATTTATATTGAGAGAATTATAGATGAATAGATGGGTAGATAAATAGATAGTGAAGAGAGGGAGATATGAAAAAAAGAGTCAGAAAGAATGATCAGAATTAAGGAGAAAGACTTAAAGTTGAATTCAGTTATCAAAGGATTAATCCTAACTCTAACGCATACATTTAATTTAATGTATTTAAGACATTCCCAGTATGGGTAAATTTTACAGTAATTGCTTTTTAAAAAGCATTTACAAAAGGAAAATAAAAGGAGAGCGACCTGAAGTTACTTATGACTAGAGATTGTTTACTTATATATTGTTTGTTTCAATTTAGAGCAGCGACCTATAAATGGTCTAATTCAGCTTATACCACGACTTTCTCTTGTTCGAAATACCAAACAAAAAAATTGATTATCGAAGACTATCAATTGGTTAAAAGAAACAATTGTGTGAAATTTCATCCTGATGCGAGACTGGGTGTCGGACAAATAACGTTTATAAACATTTTACCAGTAAGACATGGAAAGTTAATATAAGCTTTGAAACAACACATATTTGTTGAAGGTGTAACAACTGTTATTGCGTTATTTAATGCAGTCAAATTATTTTGGGTCAATTAACGATCCAAACCTTTATTAAGTATGACACAAAATCAATTTTTTTTTATAAACGTAAAATTAAGCATTAACAAGGATATAACATATTTTGTTTTTTACAATTTTCAGTGATTGCAACCTAAAGTAATGGGGCAAGGAATTTTAAGAATTTCATTGAATTCAATTTCTTAAATGGCAGCTGCAAAAAAAAAATATCTGAAAGTAGAAATGGGAAGAAATCCAGCGATGATAATTTGTTCCGAGTTTATTGATTTATCCCAATGTAGAGAAATGTCTGTAGCTAAGAGAAAAACTCCCAAGGACAAAAAAAAAGTGAAACAGTCCAACAGAATGGTCAACATGGGGGCTGGGAGGATTCGGGGAATCGAGGTCTGAATTTAGGAGCAGTGGAGGTAACTATTATAATGTAGTCTAGCCCACCAATGATAGCCTCAGAGAAGCGGCTTAAATTGACCTCAATCAGCCAGGTCAATGCTGGCTAATCAGGAAACCGAGGTCCTGTCTAAAACAAACTTTTCACTTCCGGTTGACAGACATTGATCTAAAGGAAACATTACATAGAGCTTTAAGTTGTTCTTTTCATCAGATTTTATTAAAAAGTGTAGCATCTTTAAACTATTTCTACGTAATTAACAATATAGCTAGGTGTATGAAATTTAGCCAACTAAAATGGTCTTGACATAATTAACTGACATCGTACTTCCTAACTGTAGGCCTAGTTATTGCGATGTCTGTCTGTCACTTTTAATCTCTAAAACAAAAATCAGTATTGAAAACCTGATATTACCAACTGTTTATGCTGAAAATAGCTCTAAGTGGAACGACTGGGTTGAGGCTACTTTTATTTTTAAAGCTTAACATAAATATGTTTTTCATAAATGTAGATCAAGTTTAGAAATAAATATAAACATTTCTTATTTAATACATAGTCAAAGTATAGTGGCTTGAAGGTTAACAGCCCGGTGCGTTAGGGTTATGTGTTATGTTGTCTAGAAAAAATATATTTATGAAGCTCCTTGTGGTATTTTCAACTAAAAAAAATGAAGTATGTGATTTAAGATATAAGTGTCAAATCGTTTACCAAAAGTGTGTAAATTGTTTTCTAAAAACAAAATATGCATTTAAAAAACAACATTACAAACAATACTGACACACTTACATCGTGAACATTCTCTGATGAAATAATTGTTTAAAAAGTTGCCTTTAAGAAGTAACAGAACGATGCAAGTAAAAATACCTTAACGATGTTAATTAATTGGCAAACATATCTGTCTGAAGTTTCAGTAATAGGAAGTAAACAAATGAACCGTGTGAAGACTCTCCAAAGTTTGGCAATTCAAATACATTTTAAGGCTATTTTAAATAATCTCACAAATGCAAGAGTTAATTATTTTCAAAATTAAGGGGCGTGATAAAAAACATTTTAAAAAAATCTAACATTCATTAGTTAAAGAAGAATAATCACTTTATAAGTTGTATAAAGGATGCATTGTCTTTTATAAAAAAGAAAATATTTTTGTAAATTTTTATTTTTATTCTGACACTCATGCTTAAATTAGTTTTATGGTACTCAAAACTCCACTCGAGAAGGGAAATTAATTGGACAACAATATGAGATAATAATAATATAATAATAATAATAATAATATTATAGCTTTTATATACTTTCATGCTTATAGCATGCTCAGAGCGCTTTGGTCCAATCTCATTTGTGGACCAGTGGGGGGGAGGGGGTATCTAGGAGTTGGTTTCCCGTGCTGCCTTTGGGCGCTCAGTAAACACAACTCTGCCCGAGTCGGGTGTCGAACCTCGAGCCCCCTTCTAGGTAGCCAAGCAAGCCAAGCTCAAGCCGCACTTAGCCTCTCGACCACGCTTCCCATCGTTAAAAACAACATAATTGATTTATTTAAAGTTAAATAGATACCACACAAAATGCGGCATTTTCTTGACATTTTTCTTTCAGCTGAAAGAACGCTTCCTCTAAGTATCCAAGGTTTCAGGAGTAAACTTATTTTAAATAGCGTGTAAAGTTCTATTCTATCTGTCTAAAACATTTTTTAAAATATTAAATTATAACTTTTATATAGCCCTACTATCATGCTTATAGTATACTCAGTGCGCTTTGGTCCAATCTCATTTGTGGACCAGTGGGGAGGTGGATTTCTAGGAGAATATTTTCTTGTTTACGAGATCTAAACGTTATGAACGGACGGACAGACAGGCCACACAAATCAATAACGTCTTTTCCCCTCTCTTGGGACGCTAAAAAACTGTACACATCATATTACGAAAAATTTAGGACATATTTGAGCTCTTAGCAGCTTACATAACACGAACGAGAATCCAAGCGAAACATCCAATTTCCAATTCAGGATCAACAATCCTATTAAGAAGGAAAACACAAATGAGGCACTACAGACCGTAACAGTGCGCTGACATGAATAAAACATCTAAACAAAGCAACAGCTCATGGCATACAATCAACCGAGACCAGAGTGCTGGCAGAAGAAAAAATATTTGGTCCCAGTCTACAAAAAATCTGGCAAGAGTTATTGTGTTTTGTTCATTAATCTTTGTACTAGAGTTCTTGCCCTTTCGGGATAACATTTACAATGTGTTATTGTAGATATTGTAAGTTTTATAGCTACTTTCAAGGTCAAGTTAGCTCTTTTTATCTCTTGGAATATTAATTATCTTAAAGAGTAGGATAAGATTAGATAATTTTATTGCTCCGAACGAATCATTCTTTAATTGTTCATACGATGATGATTCGTGTAGATATATGGATGGTTTAGATTAAATAAAAAAGGAACATAAAAAAGTTTTTGAAATTCATCCTCGAAAGAGTAGATGATATTTTACAATTGCTCCTTCTACTTATTTCTTGTAATGCTTAAATATTGCAAAAAAGTCCCTCATGTGAGCTTGCACAATCACGTTACAGCAAATTTCTACATAAAACCTGTGCTCAAAATGTTAATAAGCGTCTACACCATTGTCAAACTCTATATTAAATACAAAAAAAAAAACAACAACAGTTAAGTCGAATGCGAAATTACCTTCTATAAGTATATTTAATATTGCCAAATTTAGTTATAAGATGATTACATCTTGAAACATTAGTACGGTAAAAAACAAACCGAAGTTTTAAATGTATGGCCAATAACTAGTAAATTTGTTCCCAAAGATATACATAAACAGTGAAAATTGTAGGGAAATTGTAACAACTGTTCATGAGTTTAGGGTCCATACAGCTTCTAACCATGAAGAGGTTGCAAACTAGTATAAGGTAATGTAGAGATCCCTTGAGTTAATAATTCAATACATAGATTCTGACCCTAAAGACATTTCAAGTACTGCTGTGGATGTCTAGGTCTCCACCATAGAAGTAACGCTTGCTTTCAATCTAAAAAGATATTAATAAAACTATAGTTCCAATGGCCTCTGTTGGAGGCTTTTTTGGTAAAGAATGATGCAGCTCTCATGAGATCTGAAGTCTGAAACTATGTCAAGGGCATGACGTCTCAGAGTGTGTAGGTGTGTCTGTGTCTGTGTGTACTTTAATGTGCGTGCGAATAGGTCAAAGGTTAACTTCATCTCTAGAGTGTGGGCTTCAATAAAATGTCGCACGCTTTCATGTGTTTGTTAAATAAATACAAATTTAGTGATCGAACCAAATCAATACAGTCATACTTCAGAGAGACAGAGAGAGAGAGAGAGAGAGAGAGAGAGAGAGAGAATGAGGAAAAAGTGTGTGATAGTTAAGCCAATGGATAGAATAAGGAGACGAGATTTATAAGTATGTGTGTGTGTGCTTGTGTGTCAATGTGGACTTCTCTAAATGTGCAAGCAGAATAAAGAAAGAAGCAAGAAGAAAAACAAGAAAGCCACATTAACAATCTTATTTCTATTATCATCACGTCATGTTGAATTGTGTGGGTGTATACAATAATGATGTTATCTCCCTTCTAGGCGAGAAACTTTTTTACAAAGCTTTTATCAACTTTGTCTATCTCTCTGTCTGTCTCTCTGTCTGTCTCTCTGTCTGTCTCTCTGTCT
>JADKLZ010008838.1:0-13207 GCA_021533235.1 Biomphalaria straminea
AACTACTGGACTTGCAGTGTGACACTGTCCAGATGGAACTACTGGACCAGCAGTGTGACACTGTTCTGAAGCAAAAATACGCTGATAATGGCGTTCCAGATTTCTTCTCAGAGAGAAGTTTCCAAACTTATTCTGCACAGCTGCCAGAATTCTAGAGTTATTTGGGAGTACGTACGTTTGCGAACAGTTTTTTCTCCAGAATGAAGGTCAACAAAACAACATTACGATCAAGACTGACCGATGAACATCTGAGAGCAACCTTGCTGCTTGCCACTACATGCGACTTCAGGCCTAACGTCGATGGTCTAGTCTCTGCTAAACGCTCTCAGCTGAGTGGACGGAAATGAGACATCTGCAGTAGGCCTAGTAATTATAGTTTTTTGTTGTTTTTTTTGTGGGGAGGGGTACAGTTTCTGCTTTTTTTTTATTAGTGATAGAGACAACGTCAACTTATTTTAGTAAACTAAACTGTCTGTGCATGTTATAAACTACACTAAATGTAACTAATAATTATAAAAACTTTATTTTAGCATTGAAAGTAACTATAGTGTTCGTAAAATTTAATGAAAAAACATTCTCTTTTCGTGGTGCGGCCCGCTGACTGGTTGTTACTTTCCAGTGCGGCCCACATGCTGATATGAGTTTGAGACCCCTGCCATAAAGGATGACATCTGGGATACGATTGTCCTCTATTCGGCGGACATGACCAAGTCAGCGTAGACGGCGTTGTCTGAGGATTGTAAAGATGCTGGGAAGACTTGTTACAGCAAGTAACTCAATGTTCCTTGTATGATTCTCGAGATTCAGCGGAAACTGTGCTAGTGAAAAAATGTTTTCACAATGTAGTCCACAACTCAATGCCGTACAATGGCGTGCTCAGAACACATGTAGACCTCAATTTTGATAATTAAAGTAACATTCCGGTTTTCCCAATTTCTATTTTTTTAAATAACGCACCTTTTATTCTAATAGCGTGCTCAGAACTCTAGAGGTCCAAACTCTTGTGTGAGGGATGGGGTTATAAGGGAGAAGGATTCCGTGCTGCCTTTAGGTGCTCACCAAACACGACTGTGCTCGAGTTGGAATTCAAAGATATTATCTCAGATCATGATTTAAAAAAAACAGGATCGGTTTATCTGCTGATAGATGTCCTCAACACTTCTGAAAACAAAGTTAGATTATAATTTTATTTATTTCATTCTCAGGACTAACGAAAAGTAAGAGAACTGCAAGATAAGAGAAATTTAACTATGGGAAGATACATCTAAGAACGTTAAGCATTAAATGCTATTCTTAGGGTTCAATAAAAGAGAAAGAATTTGTTTATTTAAATAAAGTCCGCATACTGACGTAGAGAACTCTCGACAGCAACATTTTTTTGTTCGAAAGAGAGAATTGAACAATAATTTTGGCAGCATATATTTTAGAGATTCAAAAGAATAAATATTTCGTAGTAATGTGCTAGGATGAAAATAGATGTAGAAGTAACTACAAAGAGTGTGTGTGAGTGTGTATGTGTGTGTTGGTAAAAAAAAATGTAGCTTTCAATTGGGTCTTTGTAGACATGACAAAATGTTATATTCTTTATTATTATTATTATTATTTTAGAATATCACTATTTCAGTTTTAATTTTGTGTAAGAACTAGACGCGATTCTCAAAACGGCTCCTAAAAATGTAACAGTTACTATATATCACAGAGAAAAGCATTACAAGCTTGTTAGCCTCTAGTTTTGTAAACAGGCGAAACGGTGTCTCCTATCAGATTAGGGCCAATTCTTAAAGAGTTAAGTAAAGTGTCTCATTCAGAACTTACAATCTCCAAGGCAGATGATGTCAAGGTCATCTGTTTCTCTGGCCTACGGTTAACGGGATCAGGGGCGTCCTTAGCAGTGAGCGGGGCCCTGGGCGAGTGTCATGTGTGGGGCCCTTAGCCGTAAGGATAAACTATATATACCGTACCACATCAAGATAACCGGCTAATTAGTCTCTAACGCTGTAACAATAACAATACAGTATGTCCGCCTTAACGCTGTGGGCATTCCTTATGTTTGTTACAAAACATAGAACATTGCGTAGCCATTGTTGGCTTACTATTGGCCGCGCTAAGTGTTATATATACTGTATTGTAATTGTTCTGCATAAAGAAAATTTTTTTCAACTAAAAAAAAAAGTTTAAAAATTACTCCCATGGCCATAGCCCATAACCAATCTAAATATTTTATTTCGTATATTAACACTGACATCCAATCGGATTTTATTAGGAAAAGGTATAACAATGAAGATTGTGACAATAAAATCTCCGATCGCGGCCCCCCCCCCCTCAAGCGCGGGACCTGGGGCGGCTGCCTCACTTGCCACCCCCTAAGGCCGCTACTAACGGGAGTGTTATGTGGCCAGCACAACGGCCAACCACTTTTACTTTTCCCTAACAAACGTCAGATATCCATTAGAGCAGTGGCGTAGCAAGTTCCCCGTGGGCCCGGGTTCAAGGATATGCTGATGGGCCCCTCCCCCCTCCCATAGGACACATATTTTGTGTGACATGGAAATCCAGTAATTTGTATGTATCTATCAGTACATTTACTAAAAGACATTCCACTGCAAGTTCAATAACACAGCTGACAGAACCATTGAATACCATGTTTAAGTACTGTTTAGCAAATTAAACTTTTATTTTTTTTAACCATTTTGTTTTTTACAAAATTGCAGTGTAGGGCAGGCCATTAGTCATGGAACCAGGAGATATGAAACCCCTACGCGCCATATAGTGTCATATTTACAGTTGAAAAGGCCGTAAGCTATTTGAGATATGGGGCCCCATATAAGTCCAGATATTGTATGTAACAACTAAGTATTTCTTGGAGGCCCTAAGCTAGAGCTTATGTTACATAGAGGGGCCCTGGACCTTTGGTTGTTTCACCATCGGGTGTGGTCCCTAAATGGTCGTGGGCCCGGGTTCATTGAACCCCTTCGCGCCATGGATGCTACGCCACTGCATTAGAGCTAGATGGACTCACGGGCGACCTAATGAAACTAAAGTTAACTTTCCCAGTCGTCATCAGGGCTCATATCCGGGACCCATCGGTTTTGAAGCTAAGTGTTTAGCAACTCAGCCAGCTAAATTCGAATAGTTGTAGGGACTAAACTAAGGAGTTGGGGCAGATGTACGTGGTCGGTATGGTAAGGAGTATCGTAGTTTCATTTCAAACATCCGCAGTCCTGTAGTGCTAAAGCTTCACCAGTTAACCCTTAGAAAAAATCATAAGCCCTTACCCAATGCCAAGTTATAATAATAATAATAATAGGCTTGTCTTCGAATCCGAAGATTAGTGAGGAATACAGTGTTTCCCGTGGCTGTGCAGTCCCAGCTGTGACCTACATATTTTGCCACATCCAGGGCAAGCAAAACAAGTGTCCGTAGGTGGCAAGTTATATGCCCTTAACATATGTACACTCATGTCTTGAGGCAGCTGCCTATTTTATAAGTAGGTAATAGTCGGAGTTATTTAGCCTAATATATATTTGACAAATACAAACAAATATTTACATAAGAATTTTAAAAAGAATGTGTGTATTTATCATTAGTAATCGGTTTACAATGTGTCTGTTTTCTTGATCTATTTTAATATTTCCTTTGTATATACAGAAAAAAGTAACAATTGTTTTGTTTGCTTTTGTTTTGTTTTTTTTTGTATTCTATCAGCGGGTTAAAATTTAGTACTTTTCGGATTTAAGCAAAACCTCATTAATATCCCATTCAGTCTTATGTAGGGATAAAGGGACGTAATTTACTAAATGTCTAAGACGATGGATTGTCTCCCACACATGACTCCATGCCCACCTCGTCACTATTGACTCACAGTTGACTGTTGAAGTACGTCACTAAGACAGAACAATACTTCACTAAGTGATTGTGTTGATTGAGAAACATATCTACCAATCATTGTGCGGGGGCTGAAAAAAAAAAGATGGTCACATGTTATCGCCATCTTTTCACGGGAAAAAAAAAAGAGGAAATGTTAACAAAAAATACGTTAGAAAAAAAAAAACTTTTTCCCGCCTCCAATGTGCGCCGGTTCCTTTTTTTTCCCGACGTCTGCGCGTTAATGAAATACACGTGACCAGTTGGCCAGGTTTTTTTTTTTCTCGTCTTCTTTTGTAGTTGAGAGCAGTGAGTGAGACAAGCGGATAAGAGGATGGGTAGCTATGCCAGGTTGGCAGATACTAGGGATTGTTGGGTCAACATCGGATCTTGATATCAGTTTAAAACGTCAACGCTGCCCGAGGGCTCTCCAATATTTACCTATGAACAGGCGTTGATTTTTCACTTAGTTAAATAAGCAACCGCCCATCCGTTTTTACTGGACTTTACTATTGTACCTATTATTAACATTTTTTTTTTAGTTACGCCATTCGGTTACGAGCTGACAGAACAAGTGGGTTTCAAACAGATCAATGAGAATTGTGTGCTTCAGTGATTTAAAAAAAAAATTAAAACTCAACAAAGGGAAAGAAACGAATAAAAGGAAGTGATCTTACAAGAGTTCTCGAATGGAATAACTTTCGTATAAGATACGAACACAACCAAATCATTGCGGAAAAATAATTTTAAAGGGAAGATTCTCAACACAACAAGAAAAGAACAAACATTCAAAGACATAGTTTTATTTTATACCAAGAACAAATTTGTGTGCGGATTTTATTTTATTATAGAAAAGAACTATTAAGCATGAATTTCTAGATCTATGCCTAATACAAACGTGGAAATTACTGATATTGGACTTACGAAAAAGCAATATTCCTAATCCAGACTCTAGCAGGTAAGGTATGAACGTTTCTTTTTCTTTTTTTTTTTCCTTTAAAGAAAATCGGACCTGTGTACATATATATGTATACACTATTTGTTTGCAGTGAAGGCTAAAATGAAAATATGAAGTCTTCTAGCAATTGTAAATTTGATCTTTCGTCTCAGTTTGTAAGTAGACACCAAAACAAAGTATTTCCAACCAAGATTTTTCAGTTTGAGAAACAAGTTATGTAAAATCATTTTTTAAATCAATTCTTAATTTATATTTTCAAAAATAGTGTATACTAAACATTAAAATTTTATTTATCAACATTTGGGGGCAGTCATATGAAAAATGATAGAATAAATAGAAGAAGAATACAGTTCCTTTTTACATCCATATGTTTAACGGTAAAAAAAAATAAATGAGAATTAAACAATAAAGTGATCTTTATTTTTTACTTCAATGAAATGTATTGTCATGTGACAGAATTAGTGCACTACTTTTCGTCTCGCTTAAGAGGATGATGAAAAGTTGTTTAATTTTTTCCCATTATGAAAAAACCTAAGTGCGGTTTGGAATTTAAAAATGTAAAAAAAATTTCAACTTTGATATTAGATATGTTGTACAATTATTGGATTTGTAATGACAAAATCTATATTGAGGTTAGTTTCCGATTAGAGAGAGAAAGAGAAGGATTGTTTCGTTAAGCTTATTCGTGGTTTTATCACAGTTTTTTTTTTTTTATTAACAACAAAGGCTGCTATTTTATTTCCCTTTTTTTTTTACCCCGATGAGTTATTTACCTTTAGCTGAACTACTGCGAATAAGAGCTAGATTCTAGTTCCTAATTCCCAAAGTTTAATCTATAAACAAGTGAATTAGTTCTTTAAATATTTAAATGAAAGCATGTATTATCTGAAATTGTATACTCAATCCAATATTAATCGTGTAGTTAATTTTGAATAAATCCAGACTAAGAATAATAAACTACATTGATAATATTGTTACAAAGCTTATATCAACTCACTCTGTCTGTCTGTCTGTCTGTCTGTCTGTTTGTCTGGCAAAACGTTTGTGTACGTTATTTCTCCAACACCCAACCTCAGATAAAGTTTATAATTTGCACAATTATTTCTTTTACCTGACAAAACACGAATCAATAAATACAATAATTAATTAATTAGCTTAAAGTTCCCCAAAATTTGCGATCTCTAAGGCATCTGTTTCTGCTGCCTACGGTCAATAGGGGTGTTTTTTGGCCATCACAACGACCAGACATCTTTACATTTTTCCCTAAGTAACGTCAGATATCTATTAGAGCTGGGTGGACTCAGAGACGCCCAAAGATCCAGAAATTAAAAATCCCCAGGATTCGAACCAGGGACCCCGCTTCGGGAGCCAAGCGCTTTACAGTTCAGCCATCGTGCCTCAATTTAGTTAATTAATTATTGTAAATAATTTTTAATTACATATAAATATATTATCGAACAAGTGAAATAAATTTTAAAAAGTGTGTAAAGTAAAGTGTTCAGACCTTGCGATCTATGGGTAGATGATGTTAAGGTCATCTGTTTCTTTGGCCAACGGTTAACGAGCAAGGGTGTAATGTGGCCAGCACAACGACCAACCGCCTTTACTTTCCCCAACTAAAGTCAGGTACCCATTACAGTTGGGTGGACTCAGGGGCGCCCTAAAAATCCCGAAATTCAAAATCCCAGTCTTCACCGGGATTCGAACCCAGGACCTCAGGTTCGGAAGCCAAGAGCTTAACCCTAAAGAAATTGTATTTGACAGATATGGTGGTATAAGTTGAATTAGTCCCCCCTTGAGCCTTGAGTTAACACGTTTTTTTCTGTGTTTACATTTAACATTCACCCAGATACGCCCTTCTTTCCCTCCCCCCCTCCCCACTTTTCCCTCTCCCATCTGGTCCTGATAAGTGAGAGGATCATAACGTTTTTACAAAGCTAAATGTTGGAAATTGCACTAATCAAAAATAATTGGTAAAAATATTTCCAACTAAGCAGAGTTCGTCTCGATCTATTACAAATTGAATCCCATGATTTATCTAAACTGATGAATAGAATTACACTTAGTATAAGATTTTTTTAAAAGTATTGTTTATGTCTTTTCTTCTTATTATTTTTAATTGTTATTTTTTTTTGTTCGGCACAACTTAAATGCTTATCGAATGCTAAGTGCGCTATGGTCCATTCAAGTCTGTGGACCAGTGGTGTGTGTGTGTGGGGGGGGGGGGGACAAAGTTTCCGGGCTGAGTTCTCAAAAGCTATTTAAAATTCGTGATGGAAGGCCGAAGCTGTTGCCTCTGAGTTATACAAGTACTTAAAAAAATATAAGGTATTATTGTCTAAAAAGTTTACAGTTTTAATATTTTTAGCGAACGACATAATTTTCTTCATCGTACTTCTTTTCCTAAGCTCCGAAGCCCTACATTTCTTTTTAAAACAAAATTAATTAATTACTACTAATTGATTGAATAATTGGTCAACTTCCTTATGCATACATGTGTTGTCATCGACAATGAAGAATAATTGTTAAACTTTATCTAGAGTTTCGAATTGAGAGGAAATAAACGTGTACAAGATTTAATCCAGACAGAGTGAGTTTATAATAAGCTTTGGAAAAAAAATATATTAAAGAATGAAAATTTGTTTCTGCATAACATACAAGGTTAGTTTTCCTTTAACCAAAAAAAAAAAAAAGAACCAAAAAATAAATAATACCTTCATGAAAAGGCTGTAATTCATTAGATACAATTCTCAATGGAATTTTAACTCATACTAAAGTAAACACTACTATGACATCTGCCTTAAAATCATTTGTATATACTGAATAACTGAATGGCCATGAAAAAAGTAATATGTTTTCATATATCTTTATGGGTAATAAGGATTACTAGTCGACCGGAAGCCTAGCATACGCCGCTATTCTGCAGGGCAGGCCTTAGGCTCTGCAACACATGTGACCGCACTGGGTCCCGTGCTAATTTTTAGGTGTATAAATTATTAAATTAAACCATTTTATAACATATAACAGATTTCCTGCGGCCTCTTGATTAACCAGGAGCTCCTGGAAATCTCCTGAAATTGCAAAATATAGGCCTACGAAAAAGTCCTGGAAATCTCCGGAAATTATTAAAATCTTTTGTAAAGTAAAAGTAAAGTAAAAAAAAAATATCCAGAAATATATAGATAAAAATTGAAAATGGAAGTGAGATTAAAAGGGGGAAACTAGAAGGATACGAACAGGAAGCCAGTGAAATTATTATTTTAACGTAATTTGTGATAATTAAAATACTTCAAAAGTCAAACCTCAGAGTAGACTCTATCTGTGTATTGTCGTTCTAGTTTCAAGAGTCTTACGACACAATATTAACTCTTTCTCTCCGTTATTATTTAACAAGTTCTGATGGAATCAACGTTGGTATCATCAGTTAGGAGAGAAAGAGTTAATATAATGACAATTTACGTATAGACATAATAATTCTCATCTTCTCTTCCTGTTCATCTCTTCCGGCTTCCATTTATTTAACCTTCCTTCCCTTCACTACACAAATTTACACCATTTATTTTCATTCACACCATGCTGCGTTATGGGATATTCCCTTTATCTTGTTGCTTGCTTGCTTGCTTGCTCGATTGAACTTTTGAACTTTGTCGACTTTAAGAATTATATATATGTATATATATCGATTATTATATTTAAACAAAGTAAGCTTCCTCAGTTATCCCTTAGTTAATATAACAATACACCAATAGAGTTTATTGTTTTGTTTTGTTTGTTTTTTAGATAATTTTCATAGCCGTTTAATTAGTAAGCTTAGGTTCAGATATATTTTTTTTTTCCATTTTAGTTTTTCTATATTTTAATAAACGCGATGTCAATGATGGTAGCGGATTTTTTTTTTTTTTATGTGTCAATAAACAGAAAATCTGGGCAATTAAAATCCACTTTTTGTCTGTCAAAGAAGCCTACCCTAGTACATTGGTGCAGCCTGAATTTGTTTTCCGAGAGGGGTTTTGGGGATGATTCTCCCCCCTCTCCCCGTTTTCTTATGTTATATTGTGCTAATTCATTTTAATAGAAGGTCAACATGTGAACCCACAGTAGTTCTCTACTTAAGAAAATACCCCCCCACACACACACACACACAAAAAGAGGGGCGATGTCTAAATGGTAAAGCGAATGGCTCACGAAGACTGATGAAGACTGGGATTTTTATTTTCGGCATTTTTAGGAGGCCTAGCTCTAATATTTGGGGGCGCGTTGGTCGAATGGTGGAGCGCTTGGCTTCCGAACCTGAGGTCCTGGGTTCAAATCTTCGGTGACTACTGGGATTTTGAATTTAGGATTTTTATGGCGCCCCTGTGTCCACCCAGCTCTAAAGGGTACCTGACTCTAGTTGGGGAAAGTAAAGGCGGTTGGTCGTTGTGCTGGCCACACAACACCCTGCTCGTTGGCCAAAGAAACAGATGACCTTAACATCATCATAGATCGCAAGGTCTGAAAGGGACACTTTTCTTTACTAGCTCTAATGGCTACCTGACATAAGCTGGAGAAAAGTAAAGGCGGTTGGTTGTTTAGCTCTACATAATCTGCCCTATGAACCGCATGATCTGAAAGGGAAAACTTTACTTTTTACGGCCCCCCCCCCCGCCTTTTTCCCAATGCTACCCTGTGTATTATAATTTAAAAAAAAAAACTCTATAACTCAATGTAATGACTTTTTTAATGCACATTTCCAACGAACTCATAACTTATCTGTGACATTGCTCATTTGTTTCGCTCGCATTAAAAAAATATCATTATTCAAATTAATTAACACTATCGACGTTCAGAAATAAATAAGATTATTCTGGAACTTTTGGCCGAAGGAAAAAAAAATAATTCTATTTTTCCTTATTCTTTTATACCCTGATTATTTTTAATTAGAAATAATTCGTAAAGACTTCTCAGCCACGTGTGGTTCAGATACAAAAAATGTAAACAATTTTTTTTTTATATTCTTAAAACAGCCACGATGTTCGTATCCCATATGGGAGTTTCCGATGTCAATATTGAGTGTAGTCTGCATGGCACGATCTTAAATAAATAGAGACTGGAAAAAGGAAGTAAATTCATGTAACTTGAAAACATGTATACATAGACATAAATAAATATAGACTGGAAAAAGGAAGTAAATTCATGTAACTCGAAAACATGTATACATAGACATAAATAAATATAGACTGGAAAAAGGAAGTAAATTCATGTAACTTGAAAACATGTATACATAGACATAAATAAATATAGACTGGAAACCGGATCTTATTTTCATTTGGGAAGAGTCAAATATGTTTTACGTCCACATCTACGTTAGATAAAAAATGGTGGCAAATGAGCTATAAATTCTAGGACGCACATTTCAGCATATCTATAACAATGATCTTTAGTTTTGAAAAGTACAAAACTTCATTATTCCTAATATTTTGCCTTTTTAGGCTACTCATGCACCTATGCGCGCCATATCAACAATTTCATAATGAAAGACATAGGAAAATATATATATAGGCTTGTGATGTGGATCTATTTATTGTTGACATGGCTTCTTTATGTATGGCGGTCGTCTTATCGATTCAAATATTTAGAATTAGTTTTTAGTCAAAAAAGTAAAAGAAAATGCGCAGAGCGTGCTCTAACGATCGTAGAACGATAGACCAATTCGGCCAAGGGATAAATCCTAAAGTTTGAAAAATCATTTTGCATCAATAAATTGAATATTTTTACACAGTAAGTCAGTCAGTCTATCCGAGTCTATCGTCTATCCTATCCGATCTCTAAACACTAACTAATGCCGATATGCGTTCAATGTCTTCAGTCTAGATCTAGACTTACAAGCTAGTTAAATTAATAGTTGGGAAGATAATCATTATGCCCGCCTGACATATAATCTAGATTTAGTAGGAAAGATTACAAATATAATAATACAGAAAGGGTTCTATTAATTACATAGGTTATGACTAAAAAAAAACAAGCTATAAATACTTTTACTTTTATACTGCTCATAACTGCTGTATAACTAAACCTATGTTTGCCCAAATTTTTCCAATAATAATTTGTTCTTCATCGGCCAGTCTATATATATATATGTCTATGCATGTATATCTATTGAATTCGGATTTTCGAATGATGAAAAATAAAAAAATTGCATGGTCTTCAATCTTAGAGATTAAACAAAAAAATATAGACATAAAATAAAGTACACACAATTGCAATTCACAAAATTCTATTTCATAAAACTCTCTTATTGGCCAGTCTATATTTATTTATGTCTATGGTAATACGGTAATACAACGATTCAATGATTGAAACATTTATCAAACACAATATGTGCATAGGTAATTGGATTATGGCAGTTTATCTTCTAATATGTATACTTGAATGTAAGGCGTATGTATGTTTGTATATGTCTCGCACAGAAACCCAAACCGTTTGACCACTCTTGATAAAGGTGATTGAGTGGTAAAGTCTTAGAGGCAAACATCCTTACAAAATCTAAGAAGATTCTAGAAATAAAAAATCACCCCTTGGGTCAGGATTTCGTTATTTTACCATCACAAAAGAGATACAAGACACCGATAGCAAAGACAAACAGACAC
This sequence comes from Biomphalaria straminea, assembly GCA_021533235.1. Classification (NCBI taxonomy): domain Eukaryota; kingdom Metazoa; phylum Mollusca; class Gastropoda; family Planorbidae; genus Biomphalaria; species Biomphalaria straminea. Next base: position 11,452 of record JADKLZ010008838.1, read on the forward strand.
AAAAACTCTTTTGTTCCTCTGGCTATCAGATCATTAATTTGTTTATATTTACCTCCCCTGGACTTTGATTAAAAATGTTGGTTCATGGCTCTCTAATATCAATGTCAATAAAAAAAAATAATTTGTCATCAGAAACAACCCCAAGGAACAGTCTTAGGTCCACTACTATTTCTAATGTACATAAACGATTTACCAAATTGCATTAGTTCAGGAACAAAAGTTAGATTATTTGCAGATGATTGCATAATATATAGGACAATAAAAACAACACAAGATACAGAAATTTTACAAAGAGAATTAGATGAATTACAGAAATGGGAATCGAATTGGAGCATGTCTTTCCATCCAGAAAAATGTCAGTTATTAAGAGTAACAAAAAAACTAAAACAAATTAATTCCACTTATCTTATTCATGGTAAACCAGTAACACAGACTAAAAACGCAAAATACCTAGATGTTATAATAAATGAAAAACTGTCATGGAATCCCCATATTGATAAAACTATAAAAAAATCAAACAAAGCATTAGGGTTTATTAAAAGAAATTTCTATAAATCAAATAAGAACATAAAACTAAAATGCTATTTAACCTTGGTTAGGCCTATAATAGAATATGCATCCTCTGTTTGGGACCCCTCAACTCAAGAAAACATTAAGAAACTAGAACAGACACAAAATAGAGCAGTGAGATTCATAACAAACGAATATTCACATTTCACTAGAGTAACACCTTTAGTAAAATCACTAAATTTAGAAAGCCTTCAGGATAGAAGACTTAAGAGTAAAGTAGCAATTATACACAAAACACTGAACCATAATCTCCAAATACAAAAACAAAACTTAATAAAATACTCAGAAAGACACAAAGATAAAGGCACATTCCTCGTCCCATATGCTAGGACAAATCTGTACAAATGCTCTTTCTTCCCTAGTGCCATTAGAGCATGGAATGGTTTGCCTGAGCTAGCCAGGAAAACTAGTGACTTGGCAGAATTTTAGTCACTGGTAAATATGCATGACTGAATGCATGACGCGTAGGACGTAATCATCTTTTTTGAAGTAACGTCTGTATTATATAAGATAAGATAAGATAATCGACATTTTTATTACATAAACATAGAGAAAGACACCTTCAGCCAACAATTAGAAACTTGGCAACTATCAGGTGATATAACATTAAAACTTTATGTTGGTATCTCTAAAAGAGAAATTTAAACGTAATCATGTTCCATTATTAAAGTAAATAATATGAATAGTGCTGATAAAGCAAGCTGTTTGGATTGACAAAGCCTTTGCTCGCAGCCTAAAAGAATATCGTCAATTATAGTATTGATAAGAAATGGTAAATTTTCTTTTTTTCTTAAGGTGACACCAGATCTTACACTATTACCAGAAGCTGACAGCGAAGTGACTTTCTCCAGTTGTTCGTCTGGTGCAGAGGCTCTTCTACCTCCTCCTGGTTGTTTGCTATAGACGCTTTTGGCTTTTTGTTGTGGTCAGTGTCTTGACCAGCATGTTGGCGTCACTAAAGCTATCTATACAAACACTGACCGCACTGACCATATTCAATCTCATGCTGTTGTTGCCTTCCAGTTTCTCTATGAACGTCTTCTCCAGACTGACCTCTTTCGATGATAGCAATGGTAAGTCCTATTGCATTACATATCAATGGTCAGTCCTATAGCATTAGATAGTAATGGTAAGTCCTGTAGCATTAGATAGCAATGGTAAGTCCTATAGCATTAGATAGCAATGG
>JADKLZ010008839.1:0-13210 GCA_021533235.1 Biomphalaria straminea
AACTACTGGACTTGCAGTGTGACACTGTCCAGATGGAACTACTGGACCAGCAGTGTGACACTGTTCTGAAGCAAAAATACGCTGATAATGGCGTTCCAGATTTCTTCTCAGAGAGAAGTTTCCAAACTTATTCTGCACAGCTGCCAGAATTCTAGAGTTATTTGGGAGTACGTACGTTTGCGAACAGTTTTTTCTCCAGAATGAAGGTCAACAAAACAACATTACGATCAAGACTGACCGATGAACATCTGAGAGCAACCTTGCTGCTTGCCACTACATGCGACTTCAGGCCTAACGTCGATGGTCTAGTCTCTGCTAAACGCTCTCAGCTGAGTGGACGGAAATGAGACATCTGCAGTAGGCCTAGTAATTATAGTTTTTTGTTGTTTTTTTTGTGGGGAGGGGTACAGTTTCTGCTTTTTTTTTATTAGTGATAGAGACAACGTCAACTTATTTTAGTAAACTAAACTGTCTGTGCATGTTATAAACTACACTAAATGTAACTAATAATTATAAAAACTTTATTTTAGCATTGAAAGTAACTATAGTGTTCGTAAAATTTAATGAAAAAACATTCTCTTTTCGTGGTGCGGCCCGCTGACTGGTTGTTACTTTCCAGTGCGGCCCACATGCTGATATGAGTTTGAGACCCCTGCCATAAAGGATGACATCTGGGATACGATTGTCCTCTATTCGGCGGACATGACCAAGTCAGCGTAGACGGCGTTGTCTGAGGATTGTAAAGATGCTGGGAAGACTTGTTACAGCAAGTAACTCAATGTTCCTTGTATGATTCTCGAGATTCAGCGGAAACTGTGCTAGTGAAAAAATGTTTTCACAATGTAGTCCACAACTCAATGCCGTACAATGGCGTGCTCAGAACACATGTAGACCTCAATTTTGATAATTAAAGTAACATTCCGGTTTTCCCAATTTCTATTTTTTTAAATAACGCACCTTTTATTCTAATAGCGTGCTCAGAACTCTAGAGGTCCAAACTCTTGTGTGAGGGATGGGGTTATAAGGGAGAAGGATTCCGTGCTGCCTTTAGGTGCTCACCAAACACGACTGTGCTCGAGTTGGAATTCAAAGATATTATCTCAGATCATGATTTAAAAAAAACAGGATCGGTTTATCTGCTGATAGATGTCCTCAACACTTCTGAAAACAAAGTTAGATTATAATTTTATTTATTTCATTCTCAGGACTAACGAAAAGTAAGAGAACTGCAAGATAAGAGAAATTTAACTATGGGAAGATACATCTAAGAACGTTAAGCATTAAATGCTATTCTTAGGGTTCAATAAAAGAGAAAGAATTTGTTTATTTAAATAAAGTCCGCATACTGACGTAGAGAACTCTCGACAGCAACATTTTTTTGTTCGAAAGAGAGAATTGAACAATAATTTTGGCAGCATATATTTTAGAGATTCAAAAGAATAAATATTTCGTAGTAATGTGCTAGGATGAAAATAGATGTAGAAGTAACTACAAAGAGTGTGTGTGAGTGTGTATGTGTGTGTTGGTAAAAAAAAATGTAGCTTTCAATTGGGTCTTTGTAGACATGACAAAATGTTATATTCTTTATTATTATTATTATTATTTTAGAATATCACTATTTCAGTTTTAATTTTGTGTAAGAACTAGACGCGATTCTCAAAACGGCTCCTAAAAATGTAACAGTTACTATATATCACAGAGAAAAGCATTACAAGCTTGTTAGCCTCTAGTTTTGTAAACAGGCGAAACGGTGTCTCCTATCAGATTAGGGCCAATTCTTAAAGAGTTAAGTAAAGTGTCTCATTCAGAACTTACAATCTCCAAGGCAGATGATGTCAAGGTCATCTGTTTCTCTGGCCTACGGTTAACGGGATCAGGGGCGTCCTTAGCAGTGAGCGGGGCCCTGGGCGAGTGTCATGTGTGGGGCCCTTAGCCGTAAGGATAAACTATATATACCGTACCACATCAAGATAACCGGCTAATTAGTCTCTAACGCTGTAACAATAACAATACAGTATGTCCGCCTTAACGCTGTGGGCATTCCTTATGTTTGTTACAAAACATAGAACATTGCGTAGCCATTGTTGGCTTACTATTGGCCGCGCTAAGTGTTATATATACTGTATTGTAATTGTTCTGCATAAAGAAAATTTTTTTCAACTAAAAAAAAAAGTTTAAAAATTACTCCCATGGCCATAGCCCATAACCAATCTAAATATTTTATTTCGTATATTAACACTGACATCCAATCGGATTTTATTAGGAAAAGGTATAACAATGAAGATTGTGACAATAAAATCTCCGATCGCGGCCCCCCCCCCTCAAGCGCGGGACCTGGGGCGGCTGCCTCACTTGCCACCCCCTAAGGCCGCTACTAACGGGAGTGTTATGTGGCCAGCACAACGGCCAACCACTTTTACTTTTCCCTAACAAACGTCAGATATCCATTAGAGCAGTGGCGTAGCAAGTTCCCCGTGGGCCCGGGTTCAAGGATATGCTGATGGGCCCCTCCCCCCTCCCATAGGACACATATTTTGTGTGACATGGAAATCCAGTAATTTGTATGTATCTATCAGTACATTTACTAAAAGACATTCCACTGCAAGTTCAATAACACAGCTGACAGAACCATTGAATACCATGTTTAAGTACTGTTTAGCAAATTAAACTTTTATTTTTTTTAACCATTTTGTTTTTTACAAAATTGCAGTGTAGGGCAGGCCATTAGTCATGGAACCAGGAGATATGAAACCCCTACGCGCCATATAGTGTCATATTTACAGTTGAAAAGGCCGTAAGCTATTTGAGATATGGGGCCCCATATAAGTCCAGATATTGTATGTAACAACTAAGTATTTCTTGGAGGCCCTAAGCTAGAGCTTATGTTACATAGAGGGGCCCTGGACCTTTGGTTGTTTCACCATCGGGTGTGGTCCCTAAATGGTCGTGGGCCCGGGTTCATTGAACCCCTTCGCGCCATGGATGCTACGCCACTGCATTAGAGCTAGATGGACTCACGGGCGACCTAATGAAACTAAAGTTAACTTTCCCAGTCGTCATCAGGGCTCATATCCGGGACCCATCGGTTTTGAAGCTAAGTGTTTAGCAACTCAGCCAGCTAAATTCGAATAGTTGTAGGGACTAAACTAAGGAGTTGGGGCAGATGTACGTGGTCGGTATGGTAAGGAGTATCGTAGTTTCATTTCAAACATCCGCAGTCCTGTAGTGCTAAAGCTTCACCAGTTAACCCTTAGAAAAAATCATAAGCCCTTACCCAATGCCAAGTTATAATAATAATAATAATAGGCTTGTCTTCGAATCCGAAGATTAGTGAGGAATACAGTGTTTCCCGTGGCTGTGCAGTCCCAGCTGTGACCTACATATTTTGCCACATCCAGGGCAAGCAAAACAAGTGTCCGTAGGTGGCAAGTTATATGCCCTTAACATATGTACACTCATGTCTTGAGGCAGCTGCCTATTTTATAAGTAGGTAATAGTCGGAGTTATTTAGCCTAATATATATTTGACAAATACAAACAAATATTTACATAAGAATTTTAAAAAGAATGTGTGTATTTATCATTAGTAATCGGTTTACAATGTGTCTGTTTTCTTGATCTATTTTAATATTTCCTTTGTATATACAGAAAAAAGTAACAATTGTTTTGTTTGCTTTTGTTTTGTTTTTTTTTGTATTCTATCAGCGGGTTAAAATTTAGTACTTTTCGGATTTAAGCAAAACCTCATTAATATCCCATTCAGTCTTATGTAGGGATAAAGGGACGTAATTTACTAAATGTCTAAGACGATGGATTGTCTCCCACACATGACTCCATGCCCACCTCGTCACTATTGACTCACAGTTGACTGTTGAAGTACGTCACTAAGACAGAACAATACTTCACTAAGTGATTGTGTTGATTGAGAAACATATCTACCAATCATTGTGCGGGGGCTGAAAAAAAAAAGATGGTCACATGTTATCGCCATCTTTTCACGGGAAAAAAAAAAGAGGAAATGTTAACAAAAAATACGTTAGAAAAAAAAAAACTTTTTCCCGCCTCCAATGTGCGCCGGTTCCTTTTTTTTCCCGACGTCTGCGCGTTAATGAAATACACGTGACCAGTTGGCCAGGTTTTTTTTTTTCTCGTCTTCTTTTGTAGTTGAGAGCAGTGAGTGAGACAAGCGGATAAGAGGATGGGTAGCTATGCCAGGTTGGCAGATACTAGGGATTGTTGGGTCAACATCGGATCTTGATATCAGTTTAAAACGTCAACGCTGCCCGAGGGCTCTCCAATATTTACCTATGAACAGGCGTTGATTTTTCACTTAGTTAAATAAGCAACCGCCCATCCGTTTTTACTGGACTTTACTATTGTACCTATTATTAACATTTTTTTTTTTTAGTTACGCCATTCGGTTACGAGCTGACAGAACAAGTGGGTTTCAAACAGATCAATGAGAATTGTGTGCTTCAGTGATTTAAAAAAAAAAATTAAAACTCAACAAAGGGAAAGAAACGAATAAAAGGAAGTGATCTTACAAGAGTTCTCGAATGGAATAACTTTCGTATAAGATACGAACACAACCAAATCATTGCGGAAAAATAATTTTAAAGGGAAGATTCTCAACACAACAAGAAAAGAACAAACATTCAAAGACATAGTTTTATTTTATACCAAGAACAAATTTGTGTGCGGATTTTATTTTATTATAGAAAAGAACTATTAAGCATGAATTTCTAGATCTATGCCTAATACAAACGTGGAAATTACTGATATTGGACTTACGAAAAAGCAATATTCCTAATCCAGACTCTAGCAGGTAAGGTATGAACGTTTCTTTTTCTTTTTTTTTTTCCTTTAAAGAAAATCGGACCTGTGTACATATATATGTATACACTATTTGTTTGCAGTGAAGGCTAAAATGAAAATATGAAGTCTTCTAGCAATTGTAAATTTGATCTTTCGTCTCAGTTTGTAAGTAGACACCAAAACAAAGTATTTCCAACCAAGATTTTTCAGTTTGAGAAACAAGTTATGTAAAATCATTTTTTAAATCAATTCTTAATTTATATTTTCAAAAATAGTGTATACTAAACATTAAAATTTTATTTATCAACATTTGGGGGCAGTCATATGAAAAATGATAGAATAAATAGAAGAAGAATACAGTTCCTTTTTACATCCATATGTTTAACGGTAAAAAAAAATAAATGAGAATTAAACAATAAAGTGATCTTTATTTTTTACTTCAATGAAATGTATTGTCATGTGACAGAATTAGTGCACTACTTTTCGTCTCGCTTAAGAGGATGATGAAAAGTTGTTTAATTTTTTCCCATTATGAAAAAACCTAAGTGCGGTTTGGAATTTAAAAATGTAAAAAAAATTTCAACTTTGATATTAGATATGTTGTACAATTATTGGATTTGTAATGACAAAATCTATATTGAGGTTAGTTTCCGATTAGAGAGAGAAAGAGAAGGATTGTTTCGTTAAGCTTATTCGTGGTTTTATCACAGTTTTTTTTTTTTTATTAACAACAAAGGCTGCTATTTTATTTCCCTTTTTTTTTTACCCCGATGAGTTATTTACCTTTAGCTGAACTACTGCGAATAAGAGCTAGATTCTAGTTCCTAATTCCCAAAGTTTAATCTATAAACAAGTGAATTAGTTCTTTAAATATTTAAATGAAAGCATGTATTATCTGAAATTGTATACTCAATCCAATATTAATCGTGTAGTTAATTTTGAATAAATCCAGACTAAGAATAATAAACTACATTGATAATATTGTTACAAAGCTTATATCAACTCACTCTGTCTGTCTGTCTGTCTGTCTGTCTGTTTGTCTGGCAAAACGTTTGTGTACGTTATTTCTCCAACACCCAACCTCAGATAAAGTTTATAATTTGCACAATTATTTCTTTTACCTGACAAAACACGAATCAATAAATACAATAATTAATTAATTAGCTTAAAGTTCCCCAAAATTTGCGATCTCTAAGGCATCTGTTTCTGCTGCCTACGGTCAATAGGGGTGTTTTTTGGCCATCACAACGACCAGACATCTTTACATTTTTCCCTAAGTAACGTCAGATATCTATTAGAGCTGGGTGGACTCAGAGACGCCCAAAGATCCAGAAATTAAAAATCCCCAGGATTCGAACCAGGGACCCCGCTTCGGGAGCCAAGCGCTTTACAGTTCAGCCATCGTGCCTCAATTTAGTTAATTAATTATTGTAAATAATTTTTAATTACATATAAATATATTATCGAACAAGTGAAATAAATTTTAAAAAGTGTGTAAAGTAAAGTGTTCAGACCTTGCGATCTATGGGTAGATGATGTTAAGGTCATCTGTTTCTTTGGCCAACGGTTAACGAGCAAGGGTGTAATGTGGCCAGCACAACGACCAACCGCCTTTACTTTCCCCAACTAAAGTCAGGTACCCATTACAGTTGGGTGGACTCAGGGGCGCCCTAAAAATCCCGAAATTCAAAATCCCAGTCTTCACCGGGATTCGAACCCAGGACCTCAGGTTCGGAAGCCAAGAGCTTAACCCTAAAGAAATTGTATTTGACAGATATGGTGGTATAAGTTGAATTAGTCCCCCCTTGAGCCTTGAGTTAACACGTTTTTTTCTGTGTTTACATTTAACATTCACCCAGATACGCCCTTCTTTCCCTCCCCCCCTCCCCACTTTTCCCTCTCCCATCTGGTCCTGATAAGTGAGAGGATCATAACGTTTTTACAAAGCTAAATGTTGGAAATTGCACTAATCAAAAATAATTGGTAAAAATATTTCCAACTAAGCAGAGTTCGTCTCGATCTATTACAAATTGAATCCCATGATTTATCTAAACTGATGAATAGAATTACACTTAGTATAAGATTTTTTTAAAAGTATTGTTTATGTCTTTTCTTCTTATTATTTTTAATTGTTATTTTTTTTTGTTCGGCACAACTTAAATGCTTATCGAATGCTAAGTGCGCTATGGTCCATTCAAGTCTGTGGACCAGTGGTGTGTGTGTGTGGGGGGGGGGGGGACAAAGTTTCCGGGCTGAGTTCTCAAAAGCTATTTAAAATTCGTGATGGAAGGCCGAAGCTGTTGCCTCTGAGTTATACAAGTACTTAAAAAAATATAAGGTATTATTGTCTAAAAAGTTTACAGTTTTAATATTTTTAGCGAACGACATAATTTTCTTCATCGTACTTCTTTTCCTAAGCTCCGAAGCCCTACATTTCTTTTTAAAACAAAATTAATTAATTACTACTAATTGATTGAATAATTGGTCAACTTCCTTATGCATACATGTGTTGTCATCGACAATGAAGAATAATTGTTAAACTTTATCTAGAGTTTCGAATTGAGAGGAAATAAACGTGTACAAGATTTAATCCAGACAGAGTGAGTTTATAATAAGCTTTGGAAAAAAAATATATTAAAGAATGAAAATTTGTTTCTGCATAACATACAAGGTTAGTTTTCCTTTAACCAAAAAAAAAAAAAAGAACCAAAAAATAAATAATACCTTCATGAAAAGGCTGTAATTCATTAGATACAATTCTCAATGGAATTTTAACTCATACTAAAGTAAACACTACTATGACATCTGCCTTAAAATCATTTGTATATACTGAATAACTGAATGGCCATGAAAAAAGTAATATGTTTTCATATATCTTTATGGGTAATAAGGATTACTAGTCGACCGGAAGCCTAGCATACGCCGCTATTCTGCAGGGCAGGCCTTAGGCTCTGCAACACATGTGACCGCACTGGGTCCCGTGCTAATTTTTAGGTGTATAAATTATTAAATTAAACCATTTTATAACATATAACAGATTTCCTGCGGCCTCTTGATTAACCAGGAGCTCCTGGAAATCTCCTGAAATTGCAAAATATAGGCCTACGAAAAAGTCCTGGAAATCTCCGGAAATTATTAAAATCTTTTGTAAAGTAAAAGTAAAGTAAAAAAAAAATATCCAGAAATATATAGATAAAAATTGAAAATGGAAGTGAGATTAAAAGGGGGAAACTAGAAGGATACGAACAGGAAGCCAGTGAAATTATTATTTTAACGTAATTTGTGATAATTAAAATACTTCAAAAGTCAAACCTCAGAGTAGACTCTATCTGTGTATTGTCGTTCTAGTTTCAAGAGTCTTACGACACAATATTAACTCTTTCTCTCCGTTATTATTTAACAAGTTCTGATGGAATCAACGTTGGTATCATCAGTTAGGAGAGAAAGAGTTAATATAATGACAATTTACGTATAGACATAATAATTCTCATCTTCTCTTCCTGTTCATCTCTTCCGGCTTCCATTTATTTAACCTTCCTTCCCTTCACTACACAAATTTACACCATTTATTTTCATTCACACCATGCTGCGTTATGGGATATTCCCTTTATCTTGTTGCTTGCTTGCTTGCTTGCTCGATTGAACTTTTGAACTTTGTCGACTTTAAGAATTATATATATGTATATATATCGATTATTATATTTAAACAAAGTAAGCTTCCTCAGTTATCCCTTAGTTAATATAACAATACACCAATAGAGTTTATTGTTTTGTTTTGTTTGTTTTTTAGATAATTTTCATAGCCGTTTAATTAGTAAGCTTAGGTTCAGATATATTTTTTTTTTCCATTTTAGTTTTTCTATATTTTAATAAACGCGATGTCAATGATGGTAGCGGATTTTTTTTTTTTTTATGTGTCAATAAACAGAAAATCTGGGCAATTAAAATCCACTTTTTGTCTGTCAAAGAAGCCTACCCTAGTACATTGGTGCAGCCTGAATTTGTTTTCCGAGAGGGGTTTTGGGGATGATTCTCCCCCCTCTCCCCGTTTTCTTATGTTATATTGTGCTAATTCATTTTAATAGAAGGTCAACATGTGAACCCACAGTAGTTCTCTACTTAAGAAAATACCCCCCCACACACACACACACACAAAAAGAGGGGCGATGTCTAAATGGTAAAGCGAATGGCTCACGAAGACTGATGAAGACTGGGATTTTTATTTTCGGCATTTTTAGGAGGCCTAGCTCTAATATTTGGGGGCGCGTTGGTCGAATGGTGGAGCGCTTGGCTTCCGAACCTGAGGTCCTGGGTTCAAATCTTCGGTGACTACTGGGATTTTGAATTTAGGATTTTTATGGCGCCCCTGTGTCCACCCAGCTCTAAAGGGTACCTGACTCTAGTTGGGGAAAGTAAAGGCGGTTGGTCGTTGTGCTGGCCACACAACACCCTGCTCGTTGGCCAAAGAAACAGATGACCTTAACATCATCATAGATCGCAAGGTCTGAAAGGGACACTTTTCTTTACTAGCTCTAATGGCTACCTGACATAAGCTGGAGAAAAGTAAAGGCGGTTGGTTGTTTAGCTCTACATAATCTGCCCTATGAACCGCATGATCTGAAAGGGAAAACTTTACTTTTTACGGCCCCCCCCCCCGCCTTTTTCCCAATGCTACCCTGTGTATTATAATTTAAAAAAAAAAACTCTATAACTCAATGTAATGACTTTTTTAATGCACATTTCCAACGAACTCATAACTTATCTGTGACATTGCTCATTTGTTTCGCTCGCATTAAAAAAATATCATTATTCAAATTAATTAACACTATCGACGTTCAGAAATAAATAAGATTATTCTGGAACTTTTGGCCGAAGGAAAAAAAAATAATTCTATTTTTCCTTATTCTTTTATACCCTGATTATTTTTAATTAGAAATAATTCGTAAAGACTTCTCAGCCACGTGTGGTTCAGATACAAAAAATGTAAACAATTTTTTTTTTATATTCTTAAAACAGCCACGATGTTCGTATCCCATATGGGAGTTTCCGATGTCAATATTGAGTGTAGTCTGCATGGCACGATCTTAAATAAATAGAGACTGGAAAAAGGAAGTAAATTCATGTAACTTGAAAACATGTATACATAGACATAAATAAATATAGACTGGAAAAAGGAAGTAAATTCATGTAACTCGAAAACATGTATACATAGACATAAATAAATATAGACTGGAAAAAGGAAGTAAATTCATGTAACTTGAAAACATGTATACATAGACATAAATAAATATAGACTGGAAACCGGATCTTATTTTCATTTGGGAAGAGTCAAATATGTTTTACGTCCACATCTACGTTAGATAAAAAATGGTGGCAAATGAGCTATAAATTCTAGGACGCACATTTCAGCATATCTATAACAATGATCTTTAGTTTTGAAAAGTACAAAACTTCATTATTCCTAATATTTTGCCTTTTTAGGCTACTCATGCACCTATGCGCGCCATATCAACAATTTCATAATGAAAGACATAGGAAAATATATATATAGGCTTGTGATGTGGATCTATTTATTGTTGACATGGCTTCTTTATGTATGGCGGTCGTCTTATCGATTCAAATATTTAGAATTAGTTTTTAGTCAAAAAAGTAAAAGAAAATGCGCAGAGCGTGCTCTAACGATCGTAGAACGATAGACCAATTCGGCCAAGGGATAAATCCTAAAGTTTGAAAAATCATTTTGCATCAATAAATTGAATATTTTTACACAGTAAGTCAGTCAGTCTATCCGAGTCTATCGTCTATCCTATCCGATCTCTAAACACTAACTAATGCCGATATGCGTTCAATGTCTTCAGTCTAGATCTAGACTTACAAGCTAGTTAAATTAATAGTTGGGAAGATAATCATTATGCCCGCCTGACATATAATCTAGATTTAGTAGGAAAGATTACAAATATAATAATACAGAAAGGGTTCTATTAATTACATAGGTTATGACTAAAAAAAAACAAGCTATAAATACTTTTACTTTTATACTGCTCATAACTGCTGTATAACTAAACCTATGTTTGCCCAAATTTTTCCAATAATAATTTGTTCTTCATCGGCCAGTCTATATATATATATGTCTATGCATGTATATCTATTGAATTCGGATTTTCGAATGATGAAAAATAAAAAAATTGCATGGTCTTCAATCTTAGAGATTAAACAAAAAAATATAGACATAAAATAAAGTACACACAATTGCAATTCACAAAATTCTATTTCATAAAACTCTCTTATTGGCCAGTCTATATTTATTTATGTCTATGGTAATACGGTAATACAACGATTCAATGATTGAAACATTTATCAAACACAATATGTGCATAGGTAATTGGATTATGGCAGTTTATCTTCTAATATGTATACTTGAATGTAAGGCGTATGTATGTTTGTATATGTCTCGCACAGAAACCCAAACCGTTTGACCACTCTTGATAAAGGTGATTGAGTGGTAAAGTCTTAGAGGCAAACATCCTTACAAAATCTAAGAAGATTCTAGAAATAAAAAATCACCCCTTGGGTCAGGATTTCGTTATTTTACCATCACAAAAGAGATACAAGACACCGATAGCAAAGACAAACAGACACAAAAACTCTTTTGTTCCTCTGGCTATCAGATCATTAATTTGTTTATATTTACCTCCCCTGGACTTTGATTAAAAATGTTGGTTCATGGCTCTCTAATATCAATGTCAATAAAAAAAAAATAATTTGTCATCAGAAACAACCCCAAGGAACAGTCTTAGGTCCACTACTATTTCTAATGTACATAAACGATTTACCAAATTGCATTAGTTCAGGAACAAAAGTTAGATTATTTGCAGATGATTGCATAATATATAGGACAATAAAAACAACACAAGATACAGAAATTTTACAAAGAGAATTAGATGAATTACAGAAATGGGAATCGAATTGGAGCATGTCTTTCCATCCAGAAAAATGTCAGTTATTAAGAGTAACAAAAAAACTAAAACAAATTAATTCCACTTATCTTATTCATGGTAAACCAGTAACACAGACTAAAAACGCAAAATACCTAGATGTTATAATAAATGAAAAACTGTCATGGAATCCCCATATTGATAAAACTATAAAAAAATCAAACAAAGCATTAGGGTTTATTAAAAGAAATTTCTATAAATCAAATAAGAACATAAAACTAAAATGCTATTTAACCTTGGTTAGGCCTATAATAGAATATGCATCCTCTGTTTGGGACCCCTCAACTCAAGAAAACATTAAGAAACTAGAACAGACACAAAATAGAGCAGTGAGATTCATAACAAACGAATATTCACATTTCACTAGAGTAACACCTTTAGTAAAATCACTAAATTTAGAAAGCCTTCAGGATAGAAGACTTAAGAGTAAAGTAGCAATTATACACAAAACACTGAACCATAATCTCCAAATACAAAAACAAAACTTAATAAAATACTCAGAAAGACACAAAGATAAAGGCACATTCCTCGTCCCATATGCTAGGACAAATCTGTACAAATGCTCTTTCTTCCCTAGTGCCATTAGAGCATGGAATGGTTTGCCTGAGCTAGCCAGGAAAACTAGTGACTTGGCAGAATTTTAGTCACTGGTAAATATGCATGACTGAATGCATGACGCGTAGGACGTAATCATCTTTTTTGAAGTAACGTCTGTATTATATAAGATAAGATAAGATAATCGACATTTTTATTACATAAACATAGAGAAAGACACCTTCAGCCAACAATTAGAAACTTGGCAACTATCAGGTGATATAACATTAAAACTTTATGTTGGTATCTCTAAAAGAGAAATTTAAACGTAATCATGTTCCATTATTAAAGTAAATAATATGAATAGTGCTGATAAAGCAAGCTGTTTGGATTGACAAAGCCTTTGCTCGCAGCCTAAAAGAATATCGTCAATTATAGTATTGATAAGAAATGGTAAATTTTCTTTTTTTCTTAAGGTGACACCAGATCTTACACTATTACCAGAAGCTGACAGCGAAGTGACTTTCTCCAGTTGTTCGTCTGGTGCAGAGGCTCTTCTACCTCCTCCTGGTTGTTTGCTATAGACGCTTTTGGCTTTTTGTTGTGGTCAGTGTCTTGACCAGCATGTTGGCGTCACTAAAGCTATCTATACAAACACTGACCGCACTGACCATATTCAATCTCATGCTGTTGTTGCCTTCCAGTTTCTCTATGAACGTCTTCTCCAGACTGACCTCTTTCGATGATAGCAATGGTAAGTCCTATTGCATTACATATCAATGGTCAGTCCTATAGCATTAGATAGTAATGGTAAGTCCTGTAGCATTAGATAGCAATGGTAAGTCCTATAGCATTAGATAGCAATGG
>JADKLZ010008839.1:18210-29565 GCA_021533235.1 Biomphalaria straminea
GGATAAAGCGTCATCAATGATAAGAATGTTTCAACTCTTCTTGAAAATGGATCTGTAATGGAGCTCCCTTAAAAGCAGAGTAGCCTTAACTGGTCACCTAAAAACTGCACGAAAACATCCCACATACGCATCAATCGCCAATCATTTCGTTTAAGATCTTAGAGTACAGCACACTGAGTATACAAAAGTGAGTATGCAAAAGAATGAAAATTGCGCTATAAATATGAAATCAAAAGAACATCTTCACTACTGATTTCCAATTTTATCACAAAACTCACATTCGTGATTTTAACTATTTTTTTTTTACAAAACTTATATTCTAATTATATACATTTTGATTTATGCCAACAAATATGTGAATTAGAATTTTAAAATATATACACAATTAGGAATTTATCTTTTGGGTTGCATAGATGGGTATGTTGTATCTATGTAATACCTTATGTGTAATGCTTAAGTTACTTTACATTAATGTAAGATTGGTGGTCACATCCTAGAATATTGCGGCATTTTTTACAAAACGTATCCAACATCTGGGTTGACTTCGTTGCGTAAAAGAAAATATCCTAACTTTTTAAAAAACTCGAAGCCAATTTCTTTATTTGGGTTAAGAAGCATAGTGCTCAGGCCTGGATTAAACATTAGGTAAACAAGGCACGTGTTTAGGGCACCAAGCGTTTGGGGGCACAAGTCCGCAAGAAAAATGTGTATATTGTCCTGGTAGCCGCGCGAAATCAACATGACATTAGCAAACGCAAATGTAATATTGAATCCCACATTATTTAACCCCAAGTTGAAGCGTGTTCAGTTAAAGTGGTGCACAACAGAGAAAACTAGCTAAATAAAAAGCGCATACTGTTTCAGTTGTAGAAGCTAAGAGCAGGAAATTAACAAGTTATTTAGTTTCAGTTAAGCAACAGGTGGAACAGGATTTTACTGACACTATCAACCCTCTTGATAAGTCTACTATAGGCTGTTCTGCAAATCCAGACACTGGATTAGTGCTTGAAAATGAAATTTGTGGTGACCCACTTCAGTCTGCTGAAGATGATTTAAAGATAGAGATGGAAAATATAAAATAAATCAAGCGGTAGATCCAGGACTGTGGATTGACTTCTCGGCTGATGATATGGCTTACTGGGTTGACTGTGGGCCCACTAACTGTCATCATCATAATGGTCCCTTTGATAAATCTTGCCTTATTTATGCTGGAGGAAAAATAACAAGATATTGTTCTCAAAAACTCTTATATGGCACAAAAGCAAATAGTGAGCAATACAGGAGAGAATGGTTATTGCATTCACCATCCACAGGATCTGTGTACTGTTTTGTTTGTAAACTTTTTGCGTTTAAAGGTTCCACAAGTTTGGCTGATAAAAATTGGTTCAGTGACTAGAAAAATAACATTCAAGTTGATAATCATGAACAAAGCGCTACTCATAAAGACTACATGTTAATATACCTAACTCGTCAAGGCTCGGGTCTACTACAAAAGATAGAAGAGCAAATTAATGAGGAGTACAGTTACTGAGAACAGATTTTATGCGAGCAGTAGCGGTTATTTGTACAATAGCTGAGCGTGGTCTGGCTTTAAGAGGGACAAATGAAAATTTTGAATCTTTACAAAATGGAAATTATCTAGGATTGCTGGAGTTGGTCAGTCAGTTTGATCCATTTTTAGCATCACACATTGCGAAATATGGAAATTCTGGAAAAGGAAATCCTTCTTATTTATCCAAAACTGTGAAGAACTGATTGAAATTATGTCCCAAAAATTCATGAAGTAATTTTAGAGGAAGTAAAGGGTTCCGGTTATTTCAGCTTGTCAGTAGACTCAAAACCAGATGTTTCACATATAGATCAGTTAAGCGTTGTTTTTCGATATGTGTTAGATGGAGATCCCATTGAGCGCTTTTCGACTTTCTTGGAGCTGCAAAGTCACACAGGTAAAAGTATGGCTAAGCAAGTGTTGCAGTACTTACGTGAAGTTTGCAATATTGATTTTTCGAAATGCAGAGGTCAGTCATACGACATTGCTGCTAATATGTGTGGGTGCTACAAAGGCATGCAGAAAAGAATTCTAGAGGAAAATGAGTTTGCTATATACATAACGTGTGCTGCCCATTCACTAAATCTGGTAGGCAGAAGTGCCGTTGACTCTTGTTTAGAGGCAGTAAACTTCTTCCATACAGTGCAACAGATTATTATTATAGCTTTTATATTATTATAGCTTTTATATAGCGCTACTTTCATACTTATAGCATGCTCAGATGGGAGGCACATGCTGTTGTAGCTACAGCTATTGTAAAGTCTCATCCTCAGATTATAGACGCGTTAGAATGTTTACAAGAAAACCAGTCACAGAAGGGGGACACTAGAAGACAAAACGCTATGTATTTAGGTACTGAATAAGAATTTGCTTTCATGCTTGTCTTTTGGGAAGAGAAGAAGTGTTACATTTTCATAGGGTCAGTCAAGCTCTACAAAATAAGCATGTGAATTTGAAAACGTGTGCTGATTTGTATTCCTCACTAGCAGATCACTTGCATGAATCTAGGAATGAATTTGAAAGATTTGATTGAAGAAGCTGCAAAAGAACTAACACCAGGTGTGGAATATAATTCAACTTTGACCCGTAATCGTAAACGAAAGACAGTGGTCATTAATGTTGTAATGCCCCTGAGGTCTCACTGAATGCCAGAGACAAATTTCGTATATCTACTTTCTACGCGATTGTTGACAAACTTGAGACAGAGATGAGTAGACTAGCGCAGGTATATAATGATATAGTAGTTCGATTTTCTTGTTTGGTCGATGTACCACAAACATTGCATTGTTGTGAAGCACTAATTAATGCTTATCCTGAAGATCTGAACAATAATTTATTTTCTGAACTACAACAATTCCACTCATATATTTGCCACAAGTTTCGTGAATCAATATCTGAGAACAACACGTTCAGTCATGCAGAACTCTACAAAGTAATAGTTAGAGACAACATCGAGTGTGCCAATCCAAATGTAGAAATCGCCTTGCGCATATTTTTGACATTAATGGTCACGAACCTTTCAACGGTTCTTTTCCTCAGTTAAAACGCACAAAAAATCCAAGTACATCAACAGTGAAAAAAGAAAGGCTTGATTCCTTGTCTCTGCTGATGATTAAGGCGGACTTGTTGCGCAAAATTAACTTCGATGATGTACTCAAAAACTTTGCCAAACGTAAATCTAGAAAAAAGAACTTTGAAATGTAAATGCGTGTTCTCTCTCACTTTCTCAGTTATTATCGCCACATTGAAAAAAAATTGTTTGGATGCTGTTGAAATAAAGGATTTTATGTGATTGATTAAATTTTCTATGTTTAAAATGTATTTCATTTTATTTTTAATAAAAAGAAAAAACGATTACAAAAGAAGAAAATTTAAATTAAAAAAAAAAAAAAAGAAAGAAAATAAAAAAAAAAATGAATAAATTTAAAAAGAAAATGCGCCTAAAAATCCTATAATACAGAAATACCTTATTGTAGGTTTTATATGATTGACGATAGTACAAACATATGTGTTAATAATCGTTTGTCTTTGTTATTTTTTTTTGCATAATATTGAACATACCAGCTGTCAGTGAAGGATCGGAGGTCCGGGCAGAAGGGGGCACCAATGTGGGTTCGTGCCTAGGGCACCAAATTGGCTTAATCCGGCCCTGATAGTGCTCGTTGTTTCTTGTAAAATGACATACATTAGTAAATAGACTTACTCTTGTTTAGATCTAAATAAAGACATCGGAATAATTGTAGTTTCTCATTTATGGAAAATTTATTCCAAACAACCTTTTTAAAAAAAAATGGCATTGTTGTTTACTCCAACTAGCTGATCACGTAACGCACGTGCTATTTTAGGACACACTGTCCAGTTGTGCTAAAGTCTAAATCAGCTGCTAGTTAAAAAAAAAATATACTCGACATTGTTGTAACGGTTTCTAATAAACATATTCCAATATAACTTATAGCCCTTGTATCGTTAGGTTTCTCTGAATCGAATTCCAACGAAATCTAGGCGACAAACACAATCTCTGATTGATCATGCAGCCCCCCAGGGGACAGCCATTCTTCTTAGACACCAACCACGCCCCACAACCCATTCTCGAGGTGGGTGAACATATTGCTTGCTGGCTGGTAATTGCGGAAGTGGAAAACAAATTTTTATTCTCCAGATGTGAACTCCAGATTTAAGAATCCGACTTGTACTTCAAGGCCCCTTTCAAAGTAGATACGTTTCATTTGAGAAAGGGTCAAGACTCCTGGGGGAGGGTGAATGTAAGTCAAAGTGGGTTAATTTGAGTTCATTTACTAGTTGGCAGAGATAATAATCGCAGTCCGTATCTCATTAACATTCGGGCGTTGTGCTGGTCAAACAATATCCTCTTTAACCGTCAGCCATAGAAAAAGACTTTTTGGCGTAGGATCGGGGATCAGATCCCCTCTCCCCGAAATAAAATCACTCCCCGCAAGGGGGTGGTGGAAATTTGTGTCTTGTTTCCTTTCTTCTGGATTGGAGATTTTAATGTTTAACTCTGACATGTTCCAGAGTTGCTTTTAAATAAAAAAAAATCCTTTAGGTGGTTTTGAGGTTAAAACCAATCTCTTCAATAAAAAGAAAAAAACTAAAGCAAACTAAGGTCACCAAATCCCATGAGCGTAACCAATGTGGGTTTTAAGGTTTAAACACCCGTTACAGAAAAGCAAAGCTACAATCACTAAATTGCATGAGTGTAGCCATAATGGGTTTTCTGGTTACCCCCCCCCCCTCCTGCTATTTTGTTTCAATAAAAAAACGAAAAGCACAAAATATAGCCTACCATTTCAGCCTAGCATTTGTTTTCAAGCCAGTGTTGGAAAGTAAATCTACGAGAATTCGAGCCACAGGCTTAGAAAAAAAAAAACACCGAAATAAACTATAGCAAAATAGTCTTTTCAGGTTCAACTCTACGTCAAATTAACCATTTTACACATAGATTTGTTTTTCTACCAGTTATGAGTTACTGAGTTCCTTTAATTAATTGTAACGAAAAGCAGATTTCATATTTCACATATAATTCACTAATACAAGAGTAACAGGATATGGCACTGTAGATATCTTCCACTATTATTATTTTATTTTATTTTATAATAGTCAAGTCAATAGTCAATTCAAGTCACACATTCATGGAACCTTGACAGCTGATCTCAAAAACGAATCTAACGATTTTATAAGAAATTCAACAGTCTGAGAAAAGAATTACTAGTTCTTCGGCCACACGGGGAAAACTCTAATTTGACCGTTATAATTTTTGAAGTAAAAAAATAAATAAATTTAAATTTAGCTAGAGATCTATATATATATAGAATCCTAGGTCTAGATCAAACATTGTTTTTAAAAGGACTATCTCGTTCTGGAGTATCCGAATGTAAGGCTTTATTGATTCAAGATTGTAGTGAATTAATTTCGCACATAGTCTTTTAAGTATAGACTAATCTTAGATCTAAAAGCCTATCATTTGATTATTATAAAGTGTGCTAGATTAATACATTCACTTAACCAGGATTCTTTATCAGCTAGGACCGCATGGGGGGGGGGCGTGTAAGAAAATTTTCAATTGTTTTTTAATCTAACATTTTTGTATTTATAAAGACAAAAAAAATAACAATCGCTATATACATTGCATAATGGAGGTATTGTCTTTTTAAAATATATTGTTTAATGTTTTCTATTTTAGGTTCAAATACAGGAAACAACGAAAAATGAAGAGTATTGGTGTAAGGAAGTTTAGTTATGTATATATATATATATATATATATATATATATATATATATATAAATTCTTGCTACGCCTACGGGAACAGATTGCCTGAAGCCTCTAAATCATCTGCCCAACGATTGTTAAATGAAACTGAGGTTGTAATCTTGTCAATGAATGGTTAGTAACTAGTAATAAATTGTGGCAGACATATTTTGTGGAAGTCACCCCAAAGGAGTTAAATAGTAGGAATGTCAACACATTCCAGCTTGTGTCTGTGTGTTCTACGCATGCAACTGAAGCGTCAGTTAGTACCCTTAAAGCTGAATAGACATAAAAAGTTGAAGGTATAGGACATACAAATACAAACACAGAAAGAGAAAGCGATGGGAAGACACCAGTGAAGGAAGGGCTGGCCTGTCATTGCAAACTAATTCTAGTCAGAGCAAAAGACTAAGAGGAATGGATATAGACAGTCAAAAGATCATGATTTGTGCCCCAACGGTCCAACAAACTAAGGCACAGGTAAAGGGGAAATAATTTATTGGGAAGAAGGCATTTAAAAGAGGAGAGCGAATTTTTTGCTTTGTTTGTAGAAAGCTTATATCAACTCAATATGTCTTCTGTCTGTCTAGTAAAAAAACATTCAATACGTTAATTATCTCACATTCACTCTCGGATCAAGTTGAAACATATAACCATTGTACCACACAAACATGATTTAATAAAAAAAAAACTATTATTTAATTATTTATTGGTATTTTTTTATTGTTTGATATTAAAAAAAAAGAAATTTCTACATTATCGAGAGATGTAACTGTAAATGTGGAATGTTTCTCCTTTTTTCATTTATATTATTTTTTTTTTATAATTTGTCTGTTACGCTACTATTGATATCAACTAAGCTTAATGCTATATGCATCATCCCTAAGATAAGAAGTTCTTTCTAACAAACACTCGGCACTTCGTAAATCTTCCTGTCAGCAAACATCGAATCTTTAATTGGAATCGATTCGATGCACAATGTAATTAGACATTGAGACTATACTCCAATATTAAACTTGGTCTGGACATTGTTCTGGTGTGGTCATTGACAGGCATGGCTTCTCTGTTTAATCTTACTTTCAGCCAATAATTACAAGGGTATTAATTGAAGAGTTTTTAAAGGTCATTTTAACCTGAAAATTGTAATATCAACTGCAACTTGTAAACATCAGTAATTTAAAGCAAAAAAAAAAAGAAATACATATTGATACAGTAATGCACTGATGACATTTTAATTTCCAGTGTTTTTTTTTGTTGTTGTTAGTGTTCTTTCATAAATTATTGTAAATGTTGTTGTACATTAGTTATTAATGATTAGAAATGTTTGGTCTATCTTTTGTACATAAAAACAGAAGTATTAATGAACCATACATTTTCAAACTGTATATTAAATTATAATTTAGCAATTTTTACAAGGCTAGAACAATCCACTTTGTCTGTCTGTTTGTGTGATGAAATGTTTGTACGCGTTTTTTTCTCCCGCACCAAATCTTGGATTAAGAATCAATAAAAAAAAACAATTAGTAAATCAACTATTACTAATTAATTAATTTGTTTGGTATCTAAAAGGGAGAGAAATCATACTTGACAGATGTGGTGGTAAAAGTTGAATTAATACTCTTGAGGAATCATAAAAAAGCGAACTTCATGAGTGAATTTTTTTTTTTAAATATGCATTTTAAAAACGATCATGTAAACATTCACAGAGATATCACCTTCTTCCCACCCACTTCCCCAAGTATTTCTGACGAATGATATAATAATAGAAAGCTAAAAATTCAAACAAAAAAAATAACACATTTACACTTAATATAAGCTTTGTCTTTTAGCGGCTCCTGAAAGAAGAACTGACGCAATTAGTTTTGTGTGGGATGTCTGTCTTTCCGTCCTTCCATCCGTCCTGTTTAGATCTCGTAAACTAAAAAAAAAGATATTGAAAATGTGACATCATGATATTTTAGACCTTTCAAAGTTCTGATGCACCGGCTACTTTTTTATTTTGTGAAAGTGAAAATTTTAATTTTTTAAATGAACTAAGTAAGCATTTTTTTTTTCATAAAAATACTTTAAAACTATTCACTACTAATAGTAACAAACACAGGTGGTTATTTAGTAAGGGTGATAAATATTTATCATAATTTTAACAAGTTTATGCAAACATTTTTAGATTATTTTTTTTACAAATGTATTGTTAAGTTATGTAAGTTCTGTCATACTAATTACTTCTTTTACAATGAAAGGGTTACTATTTTTTTCAAAGAGAAAATTATATTTAATATGCATATAAGTTGAACATAATTTAAAATAATAATTAATAAGTAGTTTTTCATGTTATCGCATGAAGATTAAGGTCACTATGTACACTAATCCACCCTAACTAATGATTTTTATATTTTTTTTTTTTACGAAATGTCTTTTTTTATGAGTCTGAGATTGACCCTATACGAAACGCTTAGATCCATACAGGCTTGGACTGGGCCGCCGGGACACCGGGAAATTCCCGATGGGCCGGCGGCTGCCAACTGCCAAAAGAAAGTTATCATATTTTTAATTTTAACTGAAATTACCGTTGATTATATGATAGCTTCAAATAATAGTTTGTATTGAAAATAACCAAACTGAAACAGCAAAATCAGTACTTTACGTTACGAGGTTGCTTGTGAGAAGTCGTTTTCAAAATTGAAATACATTTCGAATAGATTTAGAAATTTGCTTAGCCAGTCAACTTTACAATAATTCATGCAGATGTCTTGTCAGAAGGACCTTCTTCCAAGAATCAATAACAATGAAATCATTGATATTTTAGCATCGACTAGTGCAGGGGTAAATTACGGGCGCGGGCCACATGCGGCCCGCCGAAGTGTTTTATGCGGCCCGCGAAAACCTAAATAAATCATTGTAAATATTAGAGACATTATTGAAACTTTTAATTCTTATCATTTGTAATGAAGAGGCTAAAGAAACATTGTCTCCAAACGTCTTTCTAAAGAGTTTTGAAAAAAACGTAGATTAAATTCAATAACAATACTATATAATACTATAATATACAATACTATATAAATTCAATAAAAGACATAAGTCCAGGCCAGTATTTATTTAATGCTATGGAGAACTGTGTAGAAAGAGTTGCGTTGGTTTGTACAAGATGGTAAGGGTAAAAACTGATGGGAGCTATGACTAAGAAAAACAACTTTTTAAATAACATAAAGAAATATCCCAACCATAATCTAGTAACTGGAAAGTTTACACAAAGCTACATTAAATTCATTATACTTTCTAGGCAGATATTGAATCATTCACCTAACTAAGCTCAGAGACCGTCCCAAGGCATAGTCAAAGTATGTTGCTGCTAAGGTCAATGATTGTTAAATGGCTCACACAGGATCCACTGTCTGATATTACACAAAAGGAATAGCGAAACTTGTACTCCATGTTATTGTTCGAAGTACATTAGGTCTTTAATAAATTGCAAAATTTTATTTCTTTTCCTTTATTTTGTATATTCTTATTTTATTCAGGGCCACCAAATTCACTTTGCCTATATCCTCCAATTCAAAAAATTCTAAAGAAAAATTCCCGACTGGCAGTTCCGAAAAGTATTTAAAGATTTGGAATTGAAACATTCTGATATTGGTAACACAGTTGTATTCACTGGCCAATCATTAGATCAATATGGAATTTAAAGGAATAAATTGATAGGTTCCTTGATGGACATTGACTGTGACCTTTTCCTAGTATCTCTAATGAAGAGTTGAAGACAGACTTCATGTTTATCATCGGAAGCATTATAATTTTTTGTTTGTACATGAAATGTATGTGCATCCTTTCAAACAAAGCACACACCCCTGCACTAGTGATACGATTAAAAAAGCGTTATACTAGTTAATGGTGTATTGAAATTTTAGACTCTCTGTTTCTTATGTTTAGGTTGTTAAAACTAGGAGTTATTTAACTGTTTAATGTTGTTTCTCATAATTACGAATTTTAACATGTAATAAATAAAAACATTCTTACAACTTAAAGTAGTGTTTTTGAACTTTAAAATGTCATTATTATTATTATATATATGAAATAATTATAGAAACTAAAGAAAAATATATAAAAATTTAATTAAATTAAAAATAAGTAGTAATATTAAATTACTGAAAAAAAATTATATGAAGCTAATGGTGAAATGGGCCGCCGCCATGACCAAATTTCCCGGGCCGGTTTTTTAAGCCAGTCCGAACCTGGATCCATAAGACAATCATTATATGAAATCAGTTAGGCCAGGTTCACATCTAACTTTACCTTCACTTTCACCTATCCCTTGGTCTGCTGGACCTTTGGGGCACCACACAAGATCCGTCAACCTTCCTTATCCATTCTTCTCTGTCATTTAACTTTGATAAAATTTCATTCTGATATTCATTCTGAAAATATTGAGACCTGGCTTTTTAACTGCCTGGGTGTTCCACTTCGGGGGCCGATTTTGAGTTTGTATTTTTAATGTTTTTTTCTTGTCAGCACTCTGCTCGAGTCAGGTGTCGTAGAAAAGCCATGTTCAAGCGTACTTAGCCTCTCGACCAAACTTTCCACTAACATACTTTTAGACATACTTCTATATTATATAAGTCCAGATGTAGTCATTACACGAATTTCCTTCTAGAAGTACCAAATAATGTGTAATAGTTTATTGCAGTGGGCACTAAGAAGTTGATCCCTACGGAAACACACATACACACAGTCACACACACACTATCTCTATTTAGTACCCAACCAAAAACAAACAAAAAAACAAAACAGCAACTTAGTACCTTGTGTCCTAACCGATGTTAATGTGATTGGTATCAGAATGAAAAGGTGTTACTGATCAATATGTCTTAACTATATTCTACTTTATCCCTGTTGGACACGTCTGCTTTATTTACTGACGCCAGACGACAGTTATGTAAGACACTGTAGTCTGAGAGTAATATATTTGTTTAGTGTTTTTTTTAAGTGATTTAAGCAGTTGAAGATGACTTGGCGCAAATGCCAATGGTATTACCACATCAATGCTTTTGTAGATAATTTAGTTCAGTGGTGTCAAGCCAATTTCAGTCATGGGTGTTGTTGACGGTATTGACTTGTAGCCCCAAACTACTGGTAGACAACATAACCACTGAACGTGTATAATATTTAGCTTTTAAAACCTGATAAAACTTGCATGACTTCTTTGAGAACAAACGGAAATATAACTTATACAACAATGCACATTAATTTTACTTGAGGTGAAATGAAATTAACTTATATTTTAAAGTCTGACTCTCTATCGTAACATATCATTTCCCTCTGGCCTCCTAGGGTTGTCAATGAGGTACTTATCACTGCCCAACGACAGTGACGCCTAACTTGCATCATTCACACTGAGTGACACCAAACAATCACTAACCTCTTCTCAGTAGCATAGCTAGAGTGGGGGGGGGGGGGAGTTGAAAATCTTCCCTCTTGAGAAGGGCCCCAAATGAGTGTATTTTACATTAAAAATTAAATATTACGCAAAATGCAGGGCCCCCAA
>JADKLZ010008840.1:0-11686 GCA_021533235.1 Biomphalaria straminea
ATTGGATCAATAAAATTATCTTATCTTCTTATCTCTTATCTTTACTGACGCTATTGGCGAGCTGAAGTAATTGATATTTTATTTCAATCTATACGATGATGTCTCGAACGTAACAAAAGACTGACTGTATAAAACCCAAAACTATTTATTCTAAAAAGAAGGGACGGAAGCAATGTCGCTAGAACTATAAAAAAAAAAACACGTCTTGTCCTATGGTAACGCTGAAGTAAATGTCGTTATTCTGTCTCCAAGCTATTTCTGTTCAAGTTTTTTATGTACGTCACGTCACTCAAGGAAATCCACAATTATTCCCAACTTGTAGGCGTCACTTTATAGAGTCATTGCATCAGTCCGAAGTAGTGACACAGATATAAAGATGTATGTCATGAACAAAATGTTTATGGTTCTATGTAACGCTTTCTTAAATGGCATCCTATCATTTGAAACAAATCACTTTGAACAGAAACATTCGCACTGAATATTAAAAAAAAAAAAATGACCTATTAGCATAATTAATGACGTCATCAATACCCGAGTAGGATGTCACCTCCGACTCCTCCTACCAGAATGTCACCAACAAAGTTACTGTTTACGACTTAGAAAGTAGAAATCTTATCAACAATTTGCCCCCCACCCCCCCCTTTTTTTTTTTTTACTGTTATTTAATTCCCACATGAGAAATCGGCTTTTCGATATTGTCCCGCGCCTGTTAATCCCATCTTCGTTACGTCATAGTTGGGAAATACCACTAATCGTGTGATTTGAATCTTTGAAAATGTTAGCTAGGACCATATGCGTTCAAAAGGAAAACAAAGGTTACGACATAATTGGTTGATCTCACAAATACATCTGGAACTGCATTTCTCTTTGCAAACATCGTAGCTTACACTTCGTGTATGAAATTAACGATAAACGATATTACTAACTTGTAGATAGAAGTCACTATTGCGTAAAACCAGAAAGGTGACGAACGTATCAAATAGATTAGTGAAATAATTTTAGTATTCAATTATAACCTACAATGTCAACCGTTTTTTTTTTAAATTATATAATGTGTAGGACACTTTTTTTTTATAAAATACAGAATTTAAAAAAAATATATATTTCAAACCACAAAGTGGATGGGGAGGTTATATTAAATAATGGAAGAGATTTTTCAGTATTCAACTTCACGATCTACAGACTAAGGGATAGGTAACAGGTAACTGGTAATCTTAACATTTATTCAAATTGTTTTGAATTGACCACTTGGCAATAACTTTCCCTTGTTCGAGATAACAAACTAAATAATTAGTTACAAATATACCAAGATATTTTACTTGACTGAAGTGGTTCTGTTATCTTCAGTAGCCCCGGGTAGACGGATTAATTTGAGTTTGAAACAAACAATAGATAATTTTACAATTTTCTATTTTTATATACTCCTCAATAGAAGAGTGGTTGAGTTACGAGTTCGAATTCAGGTCTTTCTTCCCCCCCCCCCCCTTTTTTTTTTCCTTTTTCTTTTTTTTTTTTTTTTTGAAAATCAATTTCGTTAAAATTTACCCAGATATCCCTCCCACGCGCCATTTTTCCAACTGGTCCAGACAAGTGAAAAGTTCATAGCTAAAACCATAAAATATCGTTACAAAAACAATAAGTAAAAATATTTCTAAACTCTGATTTATTGTTGTTGGTCTAGTTCTATTACAAATGCATTACATGATTGATCCAAAGTAGTTGATACAATTACACTTCATATAAGCTTTGTTTTTCTAAGTATTTTTTTTGTTCATTGATTTGTTTGTGTGTTAAAATAATGTAATGAAAGCCAATGTATTCTCTGATCATAAATAGACTCCAAATGGGATTGGTGAGAAATCAGATTGTATGCTCAACATGGAGCAATGCGTGGATCAATACTAGCTACCAGTACGCCTTTCTGTGATCTATTTGTAGTACCGCATGACTTGATAGTTATGTCATATATAGTTACTGTAGACTCGCTTGACTTCACACAATACATGAAAAGGCATTTTTTGGAGGAGGTTTACATTACTGACGGTATCCCCGCACTGGATTCACCCCCGACTTTGTATCAGGCTATTATAATGTCAATTATCTCCTAACTCCAGGCATAATTATTTCGTAGTTAGAGTTTGGGTAAGTTCCACATATGTAACTCACCCAGTGCCACACGTACTGCGAGGCCCACGTCTAAAAGTAAAGTTCCCAATTCAAACTACGCGATCTATAGGGCAGATGATGTTAAAGTCATCTGTTGTTTCTTTGGACAATGGTTAACGAGCAGGGTGTCATGGTGCCAGCACAACGACCAACTGCCTTTACTTTTCCCAAACTAATGTCAAGTACCCTTCGCTGAACTAAGAGGCGCCCTAAAAATCCCGAAATTTAAAATCCCAGTCTTCACGGAGATTCAAACCCAGGACCATAGGTTCGAAAACCAAGCGCATTAACCACTCAGCCACCGCGAACCAATTATAATTAATATTAATAATTATGTATATTATTATATAATTATATAATAATTATAATGTGATTTCGAGTTAGGTCCCACTCATCTAGTTCCACTCGTACAAATACTCTGCTGTACCATTTTTTCATCGAAACAATGTGTCATTTATTTCATAAATTTAAAATTTGAATACGATTTCAATAAGTCAATTTCTCAAATTAAAAACCTACGCACTATAGTAATTTAAACACACTCTATATTTTATCTTACATACACATCATCATCATCTTTCCTTGGCGTTCCTCATGAAACATAGGACCTCAGTATAAACACTCAACTCTCTACAGTCTCTTGCTAGTTTTTAATGGCGTCCCAGCTCTTTCCGGTCCACTCGGCTTCATCTAGTGCACAGCTTCGATATGTTCTATTTGGTCTTCCTCTACCACCTGTGCCCTGAGGGGGTTTCATTCTAAGGCCTGCCTAGCGCTGTTGTTGGTATCTTATTTTAAGGGTGTGACAAATTCATCTCCACTTCCTAAGATCGGCACCTTTGTATTTTTCTGCCCACTCATCTCCCACTGTTAGTGTTTTCTATTTTGTAGTACCAGTATATTTTTAAGATATTTCTCAGATATCTGTTGATGAAAGTCTGATACATACACATACAACAGAAAACTAAATATCGTCTTCAATATATACCAATCTAGAGTTGCGTCAATTTTCCTTCTTACGTGCGATATTTTGTTTTGGTTTCCCTTCCCACAGATCTACCATGTCAATAGAAACAAATAGACTCTTCCAACCATCAACTTTATAGAACAATGACGTCATCGCCTTAAATTGGCTGGTACGCTAGCAAAACAAACTTCGGAATCTAGGGCGCTAAGACTTACAAACCAGCGCCACTTGTTGCTCCCACCTGTTGTCTTGTGAGTCTCAGTTTCATGTATTGTCTTTTCTTTTCCGCCATTAGCGTTTTATCCAGAGCACGTGGGGAGGCATTGACGTCACGTATTGTGAAAACAAGTGAGATCTAGAGACCAAACCAAAAATTGACTTTTGAAATATTCACTTTTGTTTATTATAGGAAACCTTAAACACTGATCTGAATTTGAATTTCAACTTTTTTTCTATCTTTTTTTTTTAATGTAACGGAATAAGAACACAATTTATTTTAAATCTATAATCATGCAATAGTAATGCAATAATAATAATAATAATAATAATAATAGAAATGAATGATAATAATTGCTTGGGGGCTTTGCAAAGGACTTAAGAACTAAAAGACATTTGCGAATCTCATTCAACACAGACTATGATAGTCTCTTTTCTCTACTTTGGAATTGCGATAGATGAATTTCAGTTATTTCTTGATTTAGAGATTGAAAAAACACAGGTTTTTTATAAATTGCGTAATTTTACTAGCGGAGAATAGACGCTATTAGTTTTGTGTGCTCTGTCTGTCCGTCCGACCGTCCGTCCACGTTAAATAGAAAAGATATTTAAAATCCGACATGATATTTTGGACCATTTAAATTTCTGATGCAACGTCTACTTTTTATTTCAGAAAGGAAAAAAACAACAACTTTAAAGTCAACTATGCAAGCAGATTTTTTTTCAGAAAAATAAACCATTTTTACAACTATTCACTATTATTAGTAACAAATACGGGAGACCATTTAGTAAAGCAGATGACAATTTAACATATTTTTAAAACTTTTATGCAAAAGGCTTTAGATTTTTTGTTAATTTTCTTTTTCAATTGCATTACAAAGTTAAGTAACCACAGTACTACAAAAAACCTAAATTAACAACAAAAAAAGTTTATTTTTAAAGATAAAAAATAATATGCATACAAATCTATATATATAATTCTCAAAATACAAGTTCAAACAACAACACGCAACAAGTAAATAGGTAAGATCCCATGGCGCAGCATGGTGTGAATGGAAACCGGTGTATCCAAATCCGCACTATTTTCATACACAAAATAGCATAGCATACACGAAAAAATGCGACCGCATCACATATATTTCATGGAGTCAACAGGTCTTTCATTGTAGTCGAAATTCCTGCATCAGGTAACTGTTTATTTTTATCAGTTGCTTATTTCTGAAAAAATGTCATCGACGAAACTGCTACTCTCGAACTTCGCAAGATGGCTGTGCGCTTTGTTTGCGAAAATTGTGATAACTATGGCTATGCTCTGTCCGTTGCTCTAACTCACGGAAATACAGTCATACACTCCGCTCAACAATACGCTGCCTACATGACTAAGTTCTCTTGCCTGTCACAAACACACGTGATGACCTTCTGGTGCCGTCCGTTGCCAACGTGCACCAACATTACACAACCGCGCGATTAACACACTGATGTGCACTCATAGACATCTGTGGAATGCGTTATTTCATATCAGTTCTCAAAGTCGACAAGTTCAAAAGTTCAAACAACAAGCAACAAGTAAATGGGAAGATCCCATGGCCCAGCATGGTGTGAATGGAAAATGATGTATCCAAATCCACACTATTTTGTGAATGAAAGTGGTGTTTATATAATTCTCTTCTTCTCAATTAATCATAATATTAAAAGTATTTCCAGATTATTGTGTAGTAAGACTATTGAAACTAGAACAACAATACGCAGTATGATAGAGTCTGCTCTCAGGTTTCACTTTAGAAGTACTTCAATTAGTATCACAAATTACGCACATTCGTTATTATAGTCCATTCATTTAATATTTTAATCAAATTAACATTCAAATTTGTTTTCCTAAAGCATTGTTACATGAGTGCAACTCTATTCTTAATATCGCGTAAATTAAGGTCAATTTACTAAATCTAGCTCCATTCATAGAATTTTTTTATTTATGAATTCACCCTTTTTTTTACTTATAACAAGTAAATGAGATCCCATGGCGCAGCATGGTGTGAATGGAAAATTGTGTATCCAAATCCGCACTATTTTCATTCACAAAATAGCATTTTCAATTTTTATGTATATGTTTCCGGAATTTTTTTTTTTTTTACTTTACTTTTACTTTACAAAAGATTTTAATAATTTCCGAAGATTTCCAGGACTTTTTCGTAGGCCTATATTTGGCAATTTTAGGAGATTTCCATGTGCTCCTGGTAAATCAAGAGGCTTCGGGAACTCTGTTATATGTTATAAAATAGTTTAATATAATAATGTATACACCTAAAAATTAGCACGCGTCCAAAGAAAGTGCAGGACCCATTGCGGTTGCATATGTTGTAGTGCCTAAGGCCTGCCCTGCAAAATAGCGGCGTATGCTATGCCGCCGGTCGACTAGTGTAATATAATTTAAAACAACTATTAATAAGTTGTGTTTTATATTATTCACATGTGACACATTGTAACACAATAGCAATCGCACTATCACACTAACACTTAAAAGGGAAAAGCTTTTATTTCTAGAGGTTTTGATTTCAAGATTCGCCCTTTACAAAACCATTAGATTTACCAACATCTGTTAGGCCAGGTTCACATTTAACTTCACTTAACCTATCATTAAGTTGATGTACCATTGGGCACCACACAAGATCTGTCTGCCGTCTTTCTCCTCTTCTCTCTGTCCTTTGCATTTGATAGAATTTCATTCACATCTCCCCATTAATTTCTCCGTCTTCCTCTTCATCTTCTTTCTGATACTGTTCCCTGAAAAAAAAAGGTCTTTGCGAGGCCTTAAGACACTATGATGTGGCCCATATACTCATATAGTCTGAATTTACGTTTTTGTTTTTGACAATGGTTAGCAGGGCATCGTGGGGTTCGATTGCTGTATTAATCCTGTTTCTAATCTCTTCATTCGTGATGTGATATTTGTAAATGACACCTAGTATTTTAACTATATCTTTATAACTATCAGTTCATCGAATGCATATGAATGTTAACAATATAATAATAAGAATAAGAGTAATAAATCTCCGTGCCATGTGGATTGTGGCATCAAGCCGTTAGTCGAACACTAAAACAGCACGTCTCTTCTTTTTGTATCGACGGAGATAACGTTGTAGTTGTTGATAGTTTGTAGTTCATAGTTTCTGATATTCTTTCTGAAAATATTTAAACCTGCCCTTTCATCTACCTGAGCGGACCAGTTCGGGGCCGATTTTGAGTTTGTATTTCTACACAGACTTTCTTTGTAACCATGGCTTGCTTTAGCGAACCTCTCCATTCTTATCTATCCTGTGCTCTACGTCTCCAAGTCCGTACATTAAGCTGTCCTCTACGTCATCAAGCTGCTGTACTTGTAGTCTGCTTTTGGGGCGCATGCCTTTTGATTTTTTTTCGGTGAACAACGGAAATGTCTACGCCAATGAAAAACTGTGTAAAGTTTCAACTTGATAAGAGAATAAATGTGAGAGAAATAAAGTAAAGTACAGTTTACTTTTCTCTTGCGATCTGTCACATATGCAATTCTAGGTTTATCTGTGTATTTCATATTTAGTAAGAACATGTGTGCAAATATAAATCTGGGTTTTTAACCGTACCTCGGGATTTACCTATTTATAGCTTGTCGGCAGACATCATGATTCAAATCTATTGGTTGGTTTGAATAAAAAGACATTTTGAAAAGAGGGGCAAAAAGTGTGCGCCAAGTCCAGTCCGGGCTTAGAATCTGTCTAGATGAGTCGCATCGTTAGATCTAATATGTTTATTTAAGAAAAAGTATGTCTTTGAGGACTCAGAAGTTTTATTAATATTATTTGTACATAGCTGTACTTATGTTGAGTTTAAATAAAAGTTCCAGGGTTTCTTTATCAAGGCATTTACTCAGTTGAATCCTAGATCGTCATTGTTCAATATTATCATTATATTCAAAATACAATCCCCGGCGGCACGAGACTTCTCTCCTAACAGCTAGTGACATCTTACAACACCACAAGAACAGATCGTGACATCTAGCACCTAGAGAGAGACTTGTGACACGATCTATGGGACAGATGATGTTAAGTCATCTGCTTATATGACCGACGGTTAACAATAATAATAATAATAATAATAATAATAATAATCTTTATTGTCCGTAAGGAAATTTGTCTTACAATTTGTGCATTATACAAAACAAAACATTTAAAGAAAAATGTACATTCACACCAGACTCACTCACAATTAACATATGAAAAGTTTACATTAGATTGGTTCTATTTAATGATCTGATTGCCAGAGGAACAAAAGAGTTTTTGTGTCTGTTTGTCCTTGCTATCGGTGTCTTGTATCTCTTTTGTGATGGTAAAATAGCAAAATCCTGACCCAAAGGGTGATTTTTTATTTCTAGAATCTTCTTAGATTTTGTGAGGATGTTTGCCTCAAACAGCTGCCCTAATGGGGTTTGCTTTTTGCCAATGACCTTACCAGCAGCATTTAGGATTCTCTGGAGTTTATTTTTATTCTTAGTGCTTAGATTGCCATACCAGGCAGTGATATTAAAATGTAAAATATTGCCGATGTGAGCATGATAAAACATAGCCAAGGCCTTTTCGCTAATATTAAAAGAGGACAGTTTTCTCAGTAATCGTAGTCTTTGCTGCCCTTTTTTGCTGATATAATCTGTGTTTGCTGTAAAATTTAATTTATTGTCTAGGGTTTCATGTGGCCAGTAAAACGATCAACCGCCTTTACTTTCCCAAACTTAAGTCAGGTACCCATTATATTTGGATGTACTCAGAGGCGCCCTAAAAATCCCGAAATTGAAAATCCCAGTCTTCGGCAAGATTTAAACCCAGAACTCTAGGTTTGGAAACCGAGCGCCTAGCTACTCAGCCACTGCGACCCGTATGAGAAATAACGTGTAAAAAAATTACCAGGAGACAGAGTAAGTTGATATAATTTTTGTAAAAAGAAAGAACAAAATACACGTATATAATTAGTGAGATGCGAAGTTACATTTGATATAAGAGTTGTTAGTACTTTTGTTATATACATTAATTGAATAGTTTTTGTTCCGAGTACCGCTTTAATTCGAATTACTATTTAGTGTAATTTAAACTAATATATAAAGCATTTTATGTGCAAAATTGGCCATTAGTAAAAATAAACATGACACCTGTGTTAAAAGCAGAGCACATCGTAATTTACAGCAACATTGAAATAAAACTGAAACATTAAACGTAAAATAAAGTGAGGCATGAATGAACAAGATTAATCCGCTTTCTGTTAGCACTATTTCAGCGCATCTTATAAAGCCTTAGATCATTATCCTGGTTTTTTTTCTGCGTTTCACTGGCGAATAGTTGAGCTCACACAAACACTTCAAACGGAAAGGGACGTCAGATGTGGACGCTCTAATGAGCCCTATGATGGAAACTTAATGACACAGATAAATGAAGCTGTTGTTTACCATTGATCCCTTGGATTATCGACCTTTTTATGATATCCATCATGTTAACCAGATCCAATCGAAGCGTCCCCTTGAGACGACATGCTTAACAATAGGGGGGCGGGAAGGTGTGTGTGTGTGGGGGGGGAGATTTACATAACTATTGTGACAGTGTGTGTGTGTATGTGTATGTTCTTTTTCTTAATGAGTGAAATCAATGCGGTCGCATGAAAAGGTTAAAGGGAGAATTCCAATGACTATATTTATGAGTTTTGAAAGCAGAGACTTGTAAGAAGAGTCAACAGCAGCGGTTCTCAATCGAAAGACAACGTACGACAAGTTATTTGTCCCCAAAGTCAAGATTTACTTTGTGTGATCATGAGCTTTAGTGTTGTTAGGACGGCCATGAGACTACTTACCTCTAAAGGGTTTCTTTCACACTTTTGGAATGCAAAGGATGTTTGTGGCTGTGCTGTCTCACATCATTGTTGACCATCGGTCCTATTAAAAAAGCGTTCTATCATTTGCCCCAATTAATCGCAAGGTCTGAAATGGCAAATTCTAGATAACAACTTCAGAACAAGAGAAACGTAAAAATGATATCCTAGAAAACAAAGTTTATCTAAGGGAAAACCGAATCTCTAAATACTGCAACGTTGAACTCTCCATTTTTCCACATAAAAAAATAATGAATTACCTCCAATCGATTAACTAATTCTTTATCATTATTATTAATTCAAGTGTTGTTTTTGAATATAAATAATTGTGCGAAATTTCAACTAGCTCTGAAACTGGATAGTAGAAGAAATAGGTGTACAAGATATGTACAAGACAGACACGGACGGAGAGGGTTAATACAAGGTTTGTACAAATGAAAATCTTACATTACGAATTTGAAATAATAAATTGTATTTAGACACTTGGTTTTTTTGGGGCCTGTCAAATGCTGTCCCTTGTTGTCAGCTCATTGTGTTAGTTCATACACATGCACACACTTCCCATGGTGCTCTAGACTGAAACTATGTTGTTATACATGCTTCGGTCTCAAAGTTCCTTAATCGATGAAATTCTTTTAAGCAGTTTTCTATTGAGGATTATGTTCTCTTGATGACATAATGACTTCTCCATTGATTTTTTTTTTCATAGAATGTTCTACAGTCTACACAGACTAAAATCAGTGGATTCAGCAGAATGAACATTATTCTAAGCCAAAAGTTTGAAAAGTTCAGAACTAAAACTAAACATCTAGAATATAGAATATCGCACTACAGAATACATATAATACCAACTTTCATTTTTGCATTATTTTCAATGTTATTATCTCGAACATCTGCAGATGATAACAACACTCGTCCAAAGAAAGATGTGATGATATTGTACGAAGTTATTTGAAATATAAACTGTTGGACTCTTTCAGTCGTAACGACTGTGGTTCATCACTTTTTCTCTTTCGACTTAGGACCGGACACAACAGAATGCGACAACACATGTACCGGAAGCTCAAAATTGGAACCAGTGATATCTGCCCATGTGGAGTGTCATCAGAGAATGCAGACCACGTCCTCCAAGACTGCGCTCTTTACCAAGAGGCCCGTCTAAGACACTGGCCCCAAAACACCCCAATAGAAAGAAAACTATATGGAGAGCTCCCTGACTTGGAAACCACTGCGCAGCTCATCTCAGATATTGGTGTAGTGATCTGAACCCTCCAACATAACAATGAGAACGAAGAAGAAGAAGAAGAATCACTTTTTCGTGTGACTGTGGAACTCTATTTTGGAGAGACATTCCCCTCCACAAATAACGCAAGTTAAGGTGTTACTCTTTTTGGAGGAGCAGGCCTCTGTTTCTGTTGCTTTTCTTCCAAGGCAGATGCTAATGTTTTTTTTTCGCTGTTCATATCTTTCTTGGTCACCATCTATCTCCATATAATGTGCTCTAGAAATATTTCATACCACATCATACAGTCAGCATCAAAGTCCAAAGTCCACTGTTTTGAGAGCTAAATGGAAGTAGTGGCCGACCAGTTTTTCTTGAGCTTATTGAGAGAAGCCCATAAAGCAGGGGTCTCAAACACGCGGCCCGCGGGCCGCATGCGGCCCTCGAAACTATTTTGTGCGGCCCGCGACCACATCCGCGAATTAAAAAAAAGGTAAAATTTACAATGACCACATATAAGCCGTGAAAGGATTTACAACTGCACAAATCAATAAATGAGGTGTCACTGATTCTAACCGCCATATACTGCATTCTTCACCAAGAAGCACTCAAATTAAGAGCGTGATGGATGTTGTGAAGACGGTGAACTTCATACGTGCACGGGGTCTCAACCACAGACAGTTTGTTTCTTTTCTTGCTGATTTAGAAACGGAATACGGAGAGTTGCTGTATCATGCGGAAGTCCGATGGTTGAGTCGTGGAAAAGGGATGCTGAGATTTTTTGAACAGAGACGGGAAATAGCATTGATCATGGCAATGAAAGACAGACATACCTAAGCTCAGTGACCCAAAGCTTTTGTCGGATCTTTCTCTTTTACTGACATCGCGCAACATCTCAATACACTCAATTCACAAGTACAGGGCACAAAGCAGCTGATTACTGCGATGTTTGACCGCATCAAATCATTCAGATGCAAGCTGACTTTGTGGGCCACTCATCTGGCAGATGGAAACCTGGCTCATTTCTCTTTTCTACAGAGCATAAAGGTTGAACATTACGTAGCCATTCTCTTCAGACTACTGAAGGATTTTGAACACCGCTTTCAGCAATTCACTGCTCTCGAAACACAGTTTTTCCTTGTTGCCACTCCGTTCGCAGTTGACGTAAAAAACGTTCCATGGAAAGTCCAGATGGAACTACTGGACTTGCAGTGTGACACTGTCCAGATGGA
>JADKLZ010008841.1:0-11681 GCA_021533235.1 Biomphalaria straminea
ATTGGATCAATAAAATTATCTTATCTTCTTATCTCTTATCTTTACTGTCGCTATTGGCGAGCTGAAGTAATTGATATTTTATTTCAATCTATACGATGATGTCTCGAACGTAACAAAAGACTGACTGTATAAAACCCAAAACTATTTATTCTAAATAGAAGGGACGGAAGCAATGTCGCTAGAACTATAAAAAAAAACACGTCTTGTCCTAGGGTAACGCTGAAGTAAGTGTCGTTATTCTGTCTCCAAGCTATTTCTGTTCAAGTTGTTTATGTACGTCACGTCACTCAAGGAAACCCACAATTATTCCCAACTTGTAGGCGTCATATTATAGAGTCATTACATCAGTCCGAAGTGGTGACACAGATATAAAGATGTATGTCATGAACAAAATGTTTATGGCTCTATGTAACGAAGGACGCTTTCTTAAATGGCAAGCTATCATTTGAAACAAATCACTTTGAACAGAAACATTCGCACTGAATATTAAAAAAAAAAAAATGACCTATTAGCATAATTAATGACGTCATCAATACCCGAGTAGGATGTCACCTCCGACTCCTCCTACCAGAATGTCACCAACAAAGTTACTGTTTACGACTTAGAAAGTAGAAATCTTATCAACAATTTGCCCCCCACCCCCCCCTTTTTTTTTTTTTACTGTTATTTAATTCCCACATGAGAAATCGGCTTTTCGATATTGTCCCGCGCCTGTTAATCCCATCTTCGTTACGTCATAGTTGGGAAATACCACTAATCGTGTGATTTGAATCTTTGAAAATGTTAGCTAGGACCATATGCGTTCAAAAGGAAAACAAAGGTTACGACTTAATTGGTTGATCTCACAAATACATCTGGAACTGCATTTCTCTTTGCAAACATCGTAGCTTACACTTCGTGTATGAAATTAACGATAAACGATATTACTAACTTGTAGATAGAAGTCACTATTGCGTAAAACCAGAAAGGTGACGAACGTATCAAATAGATTAGTGAAATAATTTTAGTATTCAATTATAACCTACAATGTCAACCGTTTTTTTTTTAAATTATATAATGTGTAGGACACTTTTTTTTTATAAAATACAGAATTTAAAAAAAATATATATTTCAAACCACAAAGTGGATGGGGAGGTTATATTAAATAATGGAAGAGATTTTTCAGTATTCAACTTCACGATCTACAGACTAAGGGATAGGTAACAGGTAACTGGTAATCTTAACATTTATTCAAATTGTTTTGAATTGACCACTTGGCAATAACTTTCCCTTGTTCGAGATAACAAACTAAATAATTAGTTACAAATATACCAAGATATTTTACTTGACTGAAGTGGTTCTGTTATCTTCAGTAGCCCCGGGTAGACGGATTAATTTGAGTTTGAAACAAACAATAGATAATTTTACAATTTTCTATTTTTATATACTCCTCAATAGAAGAGTGGTTGAGTTACGAGTTCGAATTCAGGTCTTTCTTCCCCCCCCCCCCCTTTTTTTTTTCCTTTTTCTTTTTTTTTTTTTTTTTGAAAATCAATTTCGTTAAAATTTACCCAGATATCCCTCCCACGCGCCATTTTTCCAACTGGTCCAGACAAGTGAAAAGTTCATAGCTAAAACCATAAAATATCGTTACAAAAACAATAAGTAAACATATTTCTGAACTCTGATTTATTGTTGTTGGTCTAGTTCTATTACAAATGCATTACATGATTGATCCAAAGTAGTTGATACAATTACACTTCATATAAGCTTTGTTTTTCTAAGTATTTTTTTGTTCATTGATTTGTTTGTGTGTTAACATAATGTAATGAAAGCCAATGTATTCTCTGATCATAAATAGACTCCAAATGGGATTGGTGAGAAATCAGAGTGTATGCTCAACATGGAGCAATGCGTGGATCAATACTAGCTACCAGTACGCCTTTCTGTGATCTATTTGTAGTACCGCATGACTTGATAGTTATGTAATATATAGTTACTGTAGACTCGCTTGACTTCACACAATACATGAAAAGGCATTTTTTGGAGGAGGTTTACATTACTGACTGTATCCCCGCACTGGATTCACCCCAGGCTATTATAATGTCAATTATCTCCTAACTCCAGGCATAATTATTTCGTAGTTAGAGTTTGGTTTACTTCCACATATCAAACTCACCCAGTGCCACACGTACTGCGAGGCCCACGTCTAAAAATAAAGTTCCCAATTCAGACTACGCGATCTATAGGGCAGATGATGTTAAGGTCATCTGTTGTTTCTTCGGACAATGGTTAACGAGCAGGGTGTCATGGTGCCAGCACAACGATCAACTGCCTTTACTTTTCCCAAACTAATGTCAAGTACCCTTCGCTGAACTAAGAGGCGCCCTAAAAATCCCGAAATTTTAAATCCCAGTCTTCACGGAGATTCAAACCCAGGACCACATGTTCGAAAACCAAGCGCATTAACCACTCAGCCACCGCGAACCAATTATAATTAATATTAATAATTATGTATATTTTTATATAATTATATAATAATTATAATGTACTTTTCAGTTAGGTCCCACTCACCTAGTACCATTCGTACAAATACTCTGCTTTACCATTTTTTCATCGAAACAATGTGTCATTTATTTCATAAATTTAAAATTTGAATACGATTTCAATAAGTAAATTTCTCAAATTAAAAACCTACACACTATAGTAATTTAAACACACTCTATATTTTGTCTTACATACACATCATCATCATCTTTCCTTTGCGTTCCTCGTGAAACATAGGGCCTCAGTATAAACACTCAACTCTCCACGGTCTCTTGCTAGTTTTTTTATGGCGTCCCAGCTCTTTCCGGTCCACTCGGCTTCATCTAGTGCACAGCGTCGATATGTTATATTTGGTCTTCCTCTACCACCTGTGCCCCGATGGGGGTTTCACTCTAGGGCCTGCCTAGCGCTGTTGTTGGTATCTTATT
Source organism: Biomphalaria straminea (assembly GCA_021533235.1). Lineage (NCBI taxonomy): Eukaryota > Metazoa > Mollusca > Gastropoda > Planorbidae > Biomphalaria > Biomphalaria straminea. The sequence continues at coordinate 2,955 of JADKLZ010008841.1, forward strand.
TTAAGGGTGTGACCAATTCATCTCCACTTCCTAAGATCGGCACCTCTGTATTTTTCTGCCCACTCATCTCCCACTGTTAGTGTTTTCTATTTTGTCGTACCAGTATATTTTTAAGATATTTCTCAGACATCTGTTGATGAAGGTCTGATACATACACATACAACAGAAAACTAAATATCGTCTTCAATATATACCAATCTAGAGTTGCGTCAATTTTCCTTATTACGTGCGATATTTTGTTTTGGTTACCCTTCCCACGGATCTACCATGTCAATAGAAACAAATAGACTCTTCCAACCATAAACTTTATAGAACAATGACGTCATCGCCTTAAATTGGCTGGTACGCAAGCAAAACAAACTTCGGAATCAAGGGCGCTAAGATTTACAGACCTGCGCCACTTGTTGCTCCCACCTATTGTCTTGTGAGTCTCAGTTTCATGTATTGTCTTTTCTTTTCCGCCATTAGCGTTTTATCCAGAGCACGTGGGGAGGCATTGACGTCACGTATTGTGAAAACAAGTGAGATCTAGCGACCAAATCAAAAATTGACTTTTGAAATATTCACTTTTTGTTTATTATAGGAAACCTTAAACACTGATCTGAATTTGAATTTCAACTTTTTTACTTTCCTTTTTTTTAATGTAACGGAATAAGAACACAATTTATTTTAAATCTATAATCATGCAATAGTAATGCAATAATAATAATAATAATAGCAATGAATAATAACAATCGCTTGGGGGCCTCGCAAAGGACTTAAGAACTAAAAGACATTTGCGAAACGTGGATCAGATCTCATTCAACACAGACTATGAAAGTCTCTTTTCTCTACTTTGGAATTGCGATAGATGAATTTCAGTTATTTGTCGATTTAGAGATTGAAAAAACACAGGTTTTTAATAAATTGCGTAATTTTACTAGCGGAGAATAGACACTATTAGTTTTGTGTGCTCTGTCTGTCCGTCCGACCGTCCGTCCCCGTTAAATAGAAAAGATATTTAAAATCCGACATGATATTTTGGACCATTTAAATTTCTGATGCAACGTCTACTTTTTATTTCAGAAAGGAAAAAAACAACAACTTTAAAGTCAACTATGCAAGCAGATTTTTTTTCAGAAAAATAAACCATTTTTACAACTATTCACTATTATTAGTAACAAATACGGGAGACCATTTAGTAAAGCAGATGACAATTTAACATATTTTTAAAACTTTTATGCAAAAGGCTTTAGATTTTTTGTTAATTTTCTTTTTCAATTGCATTACAAAGTTAAGTAACCACAGTACTACAAAAAACCTAAATTAACAACAAAAAAAGTTTATTTTTAAAGATAAAAAATAATATGCATACAAATCTATATATATAATTCTCAAAATACAAGTTCAAACAACAACACGCAACAAGTAAATAGGTAAGATCCCATGGCGCAGCATGGTGTGAATGGAAACCGGTGTATCCAAATCCGCACTATTTTCATACACAAAATAGCATAGCATACACGAAAAAATGCGACCGCATCACATATATTTCATGGAGTCAACAGGTCTTTCATTGTAGTCGAAATTCCTGCATCAGGTAACTGTTTATTTTTATCAGTTGCTTATTTCTGAAAAAATGTCATCGACGAAACTGCTACTCTCGAACTTCGCAAGATGGCTGTGCGCTTTGTTTGCGAAAATTGTGATAACTATGGCTATGCTCTGTCCGTTGCTCTAACTCACGGAAATACAGTCATACACTCCGCTCAACAATACGCTGCCTACATGACTAAGTTCTCTTGCCTGTCACAAACACACGTGATGACCTTCTGGTGCCGTCCGTTGCCAACGTGCACCAACATTACACAACCGCGCGATTAACACACTGATGTGCACTCATAGACATCTGTGGAATGCGTTATTTCATATCAGTTCTCAAAGTCGACAAGTTCAAAAGTTCAAACAACAAGCAACAAGTAAATGGGAAGATCCCATGGCCCAGCATGGTGTGAATGGAAAATGATGTATCCAAATCCACACTATTTTGTGAATGAAAGTGGTGTTTATATAATTCTCTTCTTCTCAATTAATCATAATATTAAAAGTATTTCCAGATTATTGTGTAGTAAGACTATTGAAACTAGAACAACAATACGCAGTATGATAGAGTCTGCTCTCAGGTTTCACTTTAGAAGTACTTCAATTAGTATCACAAATTACGCACATTCGTTATTATAGTCCATTCATTTAATATTTTAATCAAATTAACATTCAAATTTGTTTTCCTAAAGCATTGTTACATGAGTGCAACTCTATTCTTAATATCGCGTAAATTAAGGTCAATTTACTAAATCTAGCTCCATTCATAGAATTTTTTTATTTATGAATTCACCCTTTTTTTTACTTATAACAAGTAAATGAGATCCCATGGCGCAGCATGGTGTGAATGGAAAATTGTGTATCCAAATCCGCACTATTTTCATTCACAAAATAGCATTTTCAATTTTTATGTATATGTTTCCGGAATTTTTTTTTTTTTTACTTTACTTTTACTTTACAAAAGATTTTAATAATTTCCGAAGATTTCCAGGACTTTTTCGTAGGCCTATATTTGGCAATTTTAGGAGATTTCCATGTGCTCCTGGTAAATCAAGAGGCTTCGGGAACTCTGTTATATGTTATAAAATAGTTTAATATAATAATGTATACACCTAAAAATTAGCACGCGTCCAAAGAAAGTGCAGGACCCACTGCGGTTGCATATGTTTTAGTGGCTTAGGCCTGCCCTGCAAAATAGCGGCGTATGCTATGCCGCCGGTCGACTAGTGTAATATAATTTAAAACAACTATTAATAAGTTGTGTTTTATATTATTCACAGGTGACACATTGTAACATAATAGCAATCGCACTATCACACTAACACTTAAAAGGGAAAATCTTTTATTTCTAGAGGTTTTGATTTCAAGATTCGCCCTTTACAAAACCATTTGATTTACTAACATCTGTTAGGCCAGGTTCACATTTAACTTTACCATAACCTATCATTTAGTTGATGTACCATTGGGGCACCACACAAGATCTATCTACCGTCTTTCTCCTTTTCTCTCTGTCCTTTGCATTTGAAAGAATTTCATTCACTCCCCATTGCTTTCTCCGTCTTCCTCTTCATCTTCTTTCTGATACTGTTCCCTGAAAAAAAAGGTCTTTGCGAGGCCTAAAGACCCTATGATGTGGCCCATATACTCATATAGTCTGAATTTACGTTTTTGTTTTTGACAATGGTTAGCAGGGCATCGTGGGGTTCGATTGCTGTATTAATCCTGTTTCTAATCTCTTCATTCGTGATGTGATATTTGTAAATGACACCTAGTATTTTAACTATATCTTTATAACTATCAGTTCATCGAATGCATATGAATGTTAACAATATAATAATAAGAATAAGAGTAATAAATCTCCGTGCCATGTGGATTGTGGCATCAAGCCGTTAGTCGAACACTAAAACAGCACGTCTCTTCTTTTTGTATCGACGGAGATAACGTTGTAGTTGTTGATAGTTTGTAGTTCATAGTTTCTGATATTCTTTCTGAAAATATTTAAACCTGCCCTTTCATCTACCTGAGCGGACCAGTTCGGGGCCGATTTTGAGTTTGTATTTCTACACAGACTTTCTTTGTAACCATGGCTTGCTTTAGCGAACCTCTCCATTCTTATCTATCCTGTGCTCTACGTCTCCAAGTCCGTACATTAAGCTGTCCTCTACGTCATCAAGCTGCTGTACTTGTAGTCTGCTTTTGGGGCGCATGCCTTTTGATTTTTTTTCGGTGAACAACGGAAATGTCTACGCCAATGAAAAACTGTGTAAAGTTTCAACTTGATAAGAGAATAAATGTGAGAGAAATAAAGTAAAGTACAGTTTACTTTTCTCTTGCGATCTGTCACATATGCAATTCTAGGTTTATCTGTGTATTTCATATTTAGTAAGAACATGTGTGCAAATATAAATCTGGGTTTTTAACCGTACCTCGGGATTTACCTATTTATAGCTTGTCGGCAGACATCATGATTCAAATCTATTGGTTGGTTTGAATAAAAAGACATTTTGAAAAGAGGGGCAAAAAGTGTGCGCCAAGTCCAGTCCGGGCTTAGAATCTGTCTAGATGAGTCGCATCGTTAGATCTAATATGTTTATTTAAGAAAAAGTATGTCTTTGAGGACTCAGAAGTTTTATTAATATTATTTGTACATAGCTGTACTTATGTTGAGTTTAAATAAAAGTTCCAGGGTTTCTTTATCAAGGCATTTACTCAGTTGAATCCTAGATCGTCATTGTTCAATATTATCATTATATTCAAAATACAATCCCCGGCGGCACGAGACTTCTCTCCTAACAGCTAGTGACATCTTACAACACCACAAGAACAGATCGTGACATCTAGCACCTAGAGAGAGACTTGTGACACGATCTATGGGACAGATGATGTTAAGTCATCTGCTTATATGACCGACGGTTAACAATAATAATAATAATAATAATAATAATAATAATCTTTATTGTCCGTAAGGAAATTTGTCTTACAATTTGTGCATTATACAAAACAAAACATTTAAAGAAAAATGTACATTCACACCAGACTCACTCACAATTAACATATGAAAAGTTTACATTAGATTGGTTCTATTTAATGATCTGATTGCCAGAGGAACAAAAGAGTTTTTGTGTCTGTTTGTCCTTGCTATCGGTGTCTTGTATCTCTTTTGTGATGGTAAAATAGCAAAATCCTGACCCAAAGGGTGATTTTTTATTTCTAGAATCTTCTTAGATTTTGTGAGGATGTTTGCCTCAAACAGCTGCCCTAATGGGGTTTGCTTTTTGCCAATGACCTTACCAGCAGCATTTAGGATTCTCTGGAGTTTATTTTTATTCTTAGTGCTTAGATTGCCATACCAGGCAGTGATATTAAAATGTAAAATATTGCCGATGTGAGCATGATAAAACATAGCCAAGGCCTTTTCGCTAATATTAAAAGAGGACAGTTTTCTCAGTAATCGTAGTCTTTGCTGCCCTTTTTTGCTGATATAATCTGTGTTTGCTGTAAAATTTAATTTATTGTCTAGGGTTTCATGTGGCCAGTAAAACGATCAACCGCCTTTACTTTCCCAAACTTAAGTCAGGTACCCATTATATTTGGATGTACTCAGAGGCGCCCTAAAAATCCCGAAATTGAAAATCCCAGTCTTCGGCAAGATTTAAACCCAGAACTCTAGGTTTGGAAACCGAGCGCCTAGCTACTCAGCCACTGCGACCCGTATGAGAAATAACGTGTAAAAAAATTACCAGGAGACAGAGTAAGTTGATATAATTTTTGTAAAAAGAAAGAACAAAATACACGTATATAATTAGTGAGATGCGAAGTTACATTTGATATAAGAGTTGTTAGTACTTTTGTTATATACATTAATTGAATAGTTTTTGTTCCGAGTACCGCTTTAATTCGAATTACTATTTAGTGTAATTTAAACTAATATATAAAGCATTTTATGTGCAAAATTGGCCATTAGTAAAAATAAACATGACACCTGTGTTAAAAGCAGAGCACATCGTAATTTACAGCAACATTGAAATAAAACTGAAACATTAAACGTAAAATAAAGTGAGGCATGAATGAACAAGATTAATCCGCTTTCTGTTAGCACTATTTCAGCGCATCTTATAAAGCCTTAGATCATTATCCTGGTTTTTTTTCTGCGTTTCACTGGCGAATAGTTGAGCTCACACAAACACTTCAAACGGAAAGGGACGTCAGATGTGGACGCTCTAATGAGCCCTATGATGGAAACTTAATGACACAGATAAATGAAGCTGTTGTTTACCATTGATCCCTTGGATTATCGACCTTTTTATGATATCCATCATGTTAACCAGATCCAATCGAAGCGTCCCCTTGAGACGACATGCTTAACAATAGGGGGGCGGGAAGGTGTGTGTGTGTGGGGGGGGAGATTTACATAACTATTGTGACAGTGTGTGTGTGTATGTGTATGTTCTTTTTCTTAATGAGTGAAATCAATGCGGTCGCATGAAAAGGTTAAAGGGAGAATTCCAATGACTATATTTATGAGTTTTGAAAGCAGAGACTTGTAAGAAGAGTCAACAGCAGCGGTTCTCAATCGAAAGACAACGTACGACAAGTTATTTGTCCCCAAAGTCAAGATTTACTTTGTGTGATCATGAGCTTTAGTGTTGTTAGGACGGCCATGAGACTACTTACCTCTAAAGGGTTTCTTTCACACTTTTGGAATGCAAAGGATGTTTGTGGCTGTGCTGTCTCACATCATTGTTGACCATCGGTCCTATTAAAAAAGCGTTCTATCATTTGCCCCAATTAATCGCAAGGTCTGAAATGGCAAATTCTAGATAACAACTTCAGAACAAGAGAAACGTGAAAATGACATCCTAGAAAACAAAGTTTATCTAAGGGAAAACCGAATCTCTAAATACTGCAACGTTGAACTCTCCATTTTTCCACATAAAAAAATAATGAATTACCTCCAATCGATTAACTAATTCTTTATCATTATTATTAATTCAAGTGTTGTTTTTGAATATAAATAATTGTGCGAAATTTCAACTAGCTCTGAAACTGGATAGTAGAAGAAATAGGTGTACAAGATATGTACAAGACAGACACGGACGGAGAGGGTTAATACAAGGTTTGTACAAATGAAAATCTTACATTACGAATTTGAAATAATAAATTGTATTTAGACACTTGGTTTTTTTGGGGCCTGTCAAATGCTGTCCCTTGTTGTCAGCTCATTGTGTTAGTTCATACACATGCACACACTTCCCATGGTGCTCTAGACTGAAACTATGTTGTTATACATGCTTCGGTCTCAAAGTTCCTTAATCGATGAAATTCTTTTAAGCAGTTTTCTATTGAGGATTATGTTCTCTTGATGACATAATGACTTCTCCATTGATTTTTTTTTTCATAGAATGTTCTACAGTCTACACAGACTAAAATCAGTGGATTCAGCAGAATGAACATTATTCTAAGCCAAAAGTTTGAAAAGTTCAGAACTAAAACTAAACATCTAGAATATAGAATATCGCACTACAGAATACATATAATACCAACTTTCATTTTTGCATTATTTTCAATGTTATTATCTCGAACATCTGCAGATGATAACAACACTCGTCCAAAGAAAGATGTGATGATATTGTACGAAGTTATTTGAAATATAAACTGTTGGACTCTTTCAGTCGTAACGACTGTGGTTCATCACTTTTTCTCTTTCGACTTAGGACCGGACACAACAGAATGCGACAACACATGTACCGGAAGCTCAAAATTGGAACCAGTGATATCTGCCCATGTGGAGTGTCATCAGAGAATGCAGACCACGTCCTCCAAGACTGCGCTCTTTACCAAGAGGCCCGTCTAAGACACTGGCCCCAAAACACCCCAATAGAAAGAAAACTATATGGAGAGCTCCCTGACTTGGAAACCACTGCGCAGCTCATCTCAGATATTGGTGTAGTGATCTGAACCCTCCAACATAACAATGAGAACGAAGAAGAAGAAGAAGAATCACTTTTTCGTGTGACTGTGGAACTCTATTTTGGAGAGACATTCCCCTCCACAAATAACGCAAGTTAAGGTGTTACTCTTTTTGGAGGAGCAGGCCTCTGTTTCTGTTGCTTTTCTTCCAAGGCAGATGCTAATGTTTTTTTTTCGCTGTTCATATCTTTCTTGGTCACCATCTATCTCCATATAATGTGCTCTAGAAATATTTCATACCACATCATACAGTCAGCATCAAAGTCCAAAGTCCACTGTTTTGAGAGCTAAATGGAAGTAGTGGCCGACCAGTTTTTCTTGAGCTTATTGAGAGAAGCCCATAAAGCAGGGGTCTCAAACACGCGGCCCGCGGGCCGCATGCGGCCCTCGAAACTATTTTGTGCGGCCCGCGACCACATCCGCGAATTAAAAAAAAGGTAAAATTTACAATGACCACATATAAGCCGTGAAAGGATTTACAACTGCACAAATCAATAAATGAGGTGTCACTGATTCTAACCGCCATATACTGCATTCTTCACCAAGAAGCACTCAAATTAAGAGCGTGATGGATGTTGTGAAGACGGTGAACTTCATACGTGCACGGGGTCTCAACCACAGACAGTTTGTTTCTTTTCTTGCTGATTTAGAAACGGAATACGGAGAGTTGCTGTATCATGCGGAAGTCCGATGGTTGAGTCGTGGAAAAGGGATGCTGAGATTTTTTGAACAGAGACGGGAAATAGCATTGATCATGGCAATGAAAGACAGACATACCTAAGCTCAGTGACCCAAAGCTTTTGTCGGATCTTTCTCTTTTACTGACATCGCGCAACATCTCAATACACTCAATTCACAAGTACAGGGCACAAAGCAGCTGATTACTGCGATGTTTGACCGCATCAAATCATTCAGATGCAAGCTGACTTTGTGGGCCACTCATCTGGCAGATGGAAACCTGGCTCATTTCTCTTTTCTACAGAGCATAAAGGTTGAACATTACGTAGCCATTCTCTTCAGACTACTGAAGGATTTTGAACACCGCTTTCAGCAATTCACTGCTCTCGAAACACAGTTTTTCCTTGTTGCCACTCCGTTCGCAGTTGACGTAAAAAACGTTCCATGGAAAGTCCAGATGGAACTACTGGACTTGCAGTGTGACACTGTCCAGATGGA
>JADKLZ010008845.1:869-11268 GCA_021533235.1 Biomphalaria straminea
GTGGTTATAATTTTAAAAATATTATTATTTAAATGAGAAGATTTACCTTTAGAAACATTTTGTTCATTGGAGCGTATCTCTGCCTGAATACTGAGAATTTCTTCCCGTAAGTGTTCAACATTGCTGGCTAGTTCAGATCTGGAGGTCACAGTTTTATTACTTTGATTTAAAATGTCTCTCAACTTGACCAGTCCACTTATCTCTTTTTTAAGCTTCTCAATATCGTTTACTCTGAGCCCACTGACTTGATCATGAAGTCTGGCTATGTCAGCCCTAAGTTTAGACATTTCTAAGCTGTTAGTTTTCAGTTTTTCATTGTTTTTAACTTGTAACTCATCAATGACCAATTGCTTGACTTCAACATTCTGCAGTCTTGTTTCCATTTCGGACATTGATTGGTGGGTTTCTTTCATTAAGAATATATCTGTTTCAATTTGTTGTATTTTATCTATCACTTCTTTCTTATTGGTTTCTTGCCAACTAATGAAGTGACCCTGAAGCTCTTCAACTTGTGTTTTTAAAATCTCAATTACTGTGTTGTTAGTTTCTTGGTTTACAGTGGCCAAGTTGGATTCTAAACTATCGCCAGTGGTGACGCGAGAAATCACATCTGGGGAATCAACTGGACCAGAACAAAAAAAAGAAAAACATGTCATTACCTTTTATTTTACTTGAATTGTTCTGAATATGTTTAATTTAATCTCTTTAGCTAGGTGAAATTATCTACTATATCAATGGTTCTCAACCTTTTAAGCTCATCCACCCCTTTTTACAATCCCTCAGTTGGCCATAACCCCCCCCCCCTTCCCGTCCGCAGACACACACACGACGAGGGAAGAATAGACAAAAACAATCCGTTTTTTTAATCGTCTTAGGTGACCCCTGGCTAATCGTCAATCAACCCCCAAGGGAGTCGTGACCCAAGGGTTAAGAACCCCCTGTACTAGATTCTTTCTATGGTTGAATTAGTTTCTTTTTACAAAGCTTATATAAGCTCACTCTGTCAGGTAAAAGCTTTTACATGTTATTTCTCCCTCAATCTCGGATCAAGATGAAATTTTGCATAATTATTTCTTTTACCCGAGAACACAAGAATCAGTGTAAAAAAATTAATCAGTTAGTTAATTAACTTTTGTAAATAAATTATTTTGTCTAGTACTCAAGGTAAAAAAAAATGTACCTGACTGAAGTGGTGGTATAAGCTGAAATAGTCCGTTTTATAGATTGCCATCAAAGGCTTAGTGAAAAAAAAACATGAAATAGAAACAATAGATAACGATACAATCTTCCATGTTCATGGACTCTTTGTTAGTAGAGTGGTTATCTCATTGGCTTGAGCCTTAGAAGGCTATTGCCCACAAGTTTGAATTCAGGTTGTTCCCTTTTAAAAAAAAAACATTTAAAAAGCCATCCCCCCCTTCTTTCTCCCCCACCCCTTTCCAACTGGTCCAGACAAGTGATAGGATCATAGCTAAAAGCATGAAATTATGCTAAACAAAAAGTATTGGTACAAAAATATTTCTAATCACACAGATTTATTATTGTTATTTTAGTTCTATTACATTTAATTACATGATTGAACCAAAATAATTGATACACTTAGTATAAGCTTTGCTTTTTAAAAAGGTATTTTTTGTATTTTGTTTGTTTCTTACTTGAATTGTTCTGCATATGTTTGATGTAATCTCTTTAGCTTGCTGAAAGTATCTACTATATATTGTTGAGTTAATTTTTTTTTTCTTTAAAACACTTGGATTTAAATGCTTCTTTAAAAACAAAAATGTTTATAAGGTTGACTGAAACTAAATTGCTAAGTCATTAACTACTGTAAACAAAGTTGATTTGCTTTATATGCCTAAAAAGCAGTCATATGACTGATAATTACACTAATAATACAAGGAGGATTTTAACAGCCTAGTCTGAGTCAGAAAAAAAATAATTTGGTAACATTTTAAACTCTTTATCTCCGTAATTATTTTCCCATGTTCTGACTGAATAGTTCTTTTTCATGTGTACATTCTCTCCTGTTATGATAAAACATCATTAACATTTTTGTTTGTTATCAGAGAATGTTAAATTTGGTATAAAATTATAGGCGAATGCATATTCTTTTTATAAACAAAATTAAAGTTTATAAAATAAAAAATTAATTGTATTTAATGGGGTCAAATCAACAATGAGAACGTTAATTGGGAGAGAAAGAGTTAAGCCAACTTTTACTACCAGAATTCAACCTGGCAACAAATATGTACAAGTCCAATCACTCGATTTAAGTGAACACAAATCTTAGACTCACCATCCATATCTTCCAGTGATTTCATTACATTTTGACACACAGTTAATTTTTCTTCCAAACTATCTAAGTAAATGGCGACTTTGATTGCAGCTGCCACAGATCTTCTTTCTGATTTCGTCAACTCATCAATTATTTTCTGAGCCTGCCAGGGATAAATTAATATAACTTTGTAGTCAAGTAATAATGAGTCTTAGAAATAACTTAATAAATCAAAAGAGCTGTTTTTTTTATCAATGTTAATTGTGTGTGTGTAGTTGCAGATTTCATTTATTAAAGAATTAAATTAAAGGTGTTCCTAAATATAGATTTTACTTTGCATGCTTAACACATACACACACACTTAGACATATAATCTTCAGAACATTTGCCAAGTCCAACTTTTAAAAAGTTTTTTAGCATTGGTACCTTGAATAAGCAATTGTCCAATACTTCTGTGGTTTTAATATAGGTCAGTTTTTGTTGGTTAACAGCCTCCAACTTTTCTTTGAGCAGCAGAGCCTGTGTTGAAGCCATGGTAGTGTGCTTTCAATAGTGGACCTATATAGACATAGACAATAACTCTTCACACTGTGCTGTTAACTGTGAATGAATATGGGTACATGTAATATTTATACTTATTGAAATTAATCTAAGCAAAGTTAATGCTTCTTAAGAAAAAAAATTCTGACTGTGACAAAGGTTGTTTTAGTGTAAAATGTTTTCAATTTGGATGTTCTTTCAGAGTTAAAGATAATCTCTTTTCTTGTCTAAACCTCCCCCCCCCCCCACAGGGTGATGGGGGATGGTGGTGGGCAGGTGTTATAATGAACAACATTATTTTGGATGTTCAACAGAGGGACTAGGCCTTTTATATGTAACACTCAGTCAAAAATTATCACTTTATCTGTAGTCCAAGAATAGGTACTGGATTACTGGATATAGATGCATCTGCATCCTCTCACAGTGGCTAATGGATGATAATATCATATGTGGCTAATAGGTGATAGTGTCATACTATGTAGTTAATGGTGTTACATGTGGCTGATGGTGAAATTAAGCAAGTACATGCCAAAAATAAATAAAGACTTGCAATGCACACCAGCATGATGATTCTAACCCATTTGTTGTCCACTCCGCTACAAGTCAGTTTGTAAGTTTTGGACATTGAAGCAATGAAGATTAGTAGAGCCTAATATTACAGCCTAACCCCCTGCAGTAATAGCCTATATGTAAGATGATTAATTGTAGGGGTTGAACTAAAAAAAAGTCATGAACTTGTGATGCCACTAGCATATTTGTTGTATTGATGATTTGGCAATAAAACCTTTTAGACTGGTAAGGAATATATTTTATTTAGAATCTAGGTGATGCAATGACAGTGAATAATTTAAAGTTTTGCTTATTAGATTCTAGAACAATCTTTTTCCAGACAATATTTCTAGATCTCAATCATTATATGATTCGACTTTGAGTAGGCATCATATAGATCTATGCATCGAATGACTAATTAGTAATTAAATTAGGTATGATTCGGATAGATCTAATTAATTATAATATAACAGATCTATAATTTATAATTAATTTAGTCATGTTTATTAGAAAATTTGACAAACAAGTCAGCCTACAGCTAGATCTAGATAAAGTAAAAAAAAAAAGCAATGAAGATTTTGTCAGTGTAGATCTAGATCCTCTTTTGTTTTAATTATTATGTTGCTGTGCAATGGCATTCATAACAAAAACGTCTTTCCTTGTAAATTTTTTTAGTTATCTTTTCCTATTTCTATAAATAACATATGGACATTCCCAATTTTGTTTTCTATATTTAGATCTTGATAGTGACTTGAACTGTAGTAGACTAATAATATAATTGCAGTTACAATGCATAACAAGAAAAATATATAGATCTACAATATTTTTTATTAAAAAAAATTCCCTCATTGATAATAAAGATTATGATCATAATTCATTGTATCAATTAGCTTGGATCAGTCATGTAATTAAATTTGTAATTGATCTGCCCTAACAATCTTTGCAATTAGAAATATTTTTACCCATTGTTTTTGTTTAGTGCAGTTTCATGCTACTCAGCTAAAGACCCTGGTTGACAATCTGCTGCATGTCAGAAGTTTGATTGAAATATTAATGAATGAAAATATTAGTTCAAAACACAGCACTGAAACCTCTGGAAATTGCTGATCATTTCTGCTCTCTTTCATCTATCATCTCCAACTGGATAAAGACATCAACAAAATAGCCCAGTCAATAGGCACCATGACATGGCTGTGGAAAAGAGTGTGGGACAAGATACCTTGCTGAATACCAAAGCCCTAGTCTACTGGACCTGTGTGATGAGCAATCTGTTATACAGACGTGAAACATGGTCAACTTACTCATGGCAGGAAAAAAAAAAACCTTAATATCTTCCACCTCTGGTGTGGATTTTAAAAATATAGCGGCAATATAAAATAACCAACGACGAATTTTCAGATTTATAATCTTCAATTTGTGTTGTGTAAAACATGCTTTCTCATACAATTTAATACCAAATATAACAATTTTAGATTACAAAAAAAAAGTTATTGAATTTTTTTTTCTATATGATCAGAAATCTTACATATAAAAGTTGATAGGATAGTGAAATACAAATGAAAAAATGAATAATACTATCGAAATAAGGAAAGTAATTAAGGAGAGAAAGAGTTAAGATGGTAATTAATTTAAAAGTGTGTGTCCTGTTTTTAGTTGGCGAGAAAGTTAATACTGTTCAGTTTTTTTTGGCATGGTGATTTCCTTGTACGTAGCTTTTTGCCTGTGTTTCCTGATGCACATAGCTTGAGCCACTCCTCTTTGTGATTTTTGATTGATGGAGACATAAAATGCCACAAAGATCTTGATAGAGTCTGGTACTGTAGTAGACTATAGATATCTAGACTATATAGTAACATCTAGTCGAAAAATTATCTGAGTTCCAAAATATCCGGTATTTTAGAACAACCTATTGGCTTAGATTACTACTGAGGAAACAAAGGTTAAGGTTACTAAACAAAAAGTGTCCTTCGTTAGTGTTAGCAAAAAAGCCTTATCAGCGTGGCTCACATCTGCAGTATTTTAAGGTTCAGAATCTTTTGCTTGATATGGTAATCTGATTGTTAAAAATGAAATAAACTTCATAAAATCCTAAATGCTTATAGTAAGGTCATTAGCAACAAACAAACTCCATTTGGATAACTGTTCAAGAAAAACATTCTTAAGAAATCTAAAAAAAAAAAAAAAAAAATACTTTAGGTCACAAAAACATTTAACCATTAATCCTTTGTAATCATGTATCATCCTGTTTTGCTGTACTGACTGTCTCTCTCTCTTTATGTTGGGTCTCTGAAGGCCTTCTGAAAAGCTATGATAGACCAATGACTTGTTGCCAGTATTGTCAATGACTTGGCAGAATTTAGGTGATTGGTTAACATGCATGACTAGATGCATGACGCGTAGGACGTAATCATCTTCTTTTTTAACTAACGTCTGTATTAGAAGAAGATTATGTTTGATTACCATTGACTACCCCTATCCGTGCCACCACTACCATTGCAAGTTATTCTTATATGTATTCTTCTTAAACTTCTGTGTAGTAGTTGATCAAAAGTAACTCTCTGTAGATCTAAATCTATATTCTACGATCTAAAGATTTGGGCCTATGTACATTATTTAATTTTGCTTTCATCAAAGTTTTTGGGTCAAATCACAGATTGTTTTGTTTTTTATGTGATAGTTCCCATATATTGATCAAAGTCATCTGTTCCTCTCATTTCACCTGCACTGATCTCAATTATTTTTGTCTTCGTTTATATTTTCCTCCCAAATCTCTTTAGCAAAGCCAATGGAATGAACAACAGATGCTTGCTTTTGATTGCTCAGTTCTACAAGGACATTCAAGAAATTGGCCTTGGAGGAAAAGAATTTGATACAGCTGGACTAGTTGCCCTTGGTAAGCCAAAGCTATTTAAAATACACCAATCTCATTTCTGAAGTAAAAGTAGATCTTTAATTATTGTATATGTTGTGTATGTTAACAATAATTACTGGTACTTATAATATGATCCAGTGTTTCACTAACTGAAAAGAATTTTTTTTCATGGACAAAAATCTCTGTTGTATTTCAATTGTAGTTACAATTCTTGAGTATTAATGAAGTATAAACAACATAGTTACCAATTGTCACAACAGGTATTTTTTGTTGTGCTGCCGGGGATTGTATTGTGTTGAATAAAATGAAGATCTAGAACACACTTGTAGAATACTTTCAATAACAAAATACAGGAACCTTTTAATTTCAACTTAAGTACAGCTATGTACAACAAATATAAAATAATATGTAGTTTGAATAAAGATAAAACTTTCTGTTCAAAAACTAGATCTACACTTAAACATCTGTTCTGTTCAAAGTTCTTCGACTTTTCAAGGTCACGCTTTCAAGCCTCGGTCTGCAAAAGCTAATTAGTATTCATAACCAACCAGATTTCAATGGAGATGTGCGCAAAAGTGACGTCAATAAAGTTCCAGAACCTTCCAACACGTGGTGGGAATTTCCAAGGGGATTTTAGTCAAAAAACCAGATTAAAAATATGTCACTGTGTGTCGGGAGAAATGACCTCAGCTCATATTAAATAAATGTTTAAGTAAACAACTAAAAATAGAAATGAGTCCGTGACACCAATGCTCTTCTTTTAATTAGGACCTATCACACCTGTCAATGTTGTTAATATTTTGTCTTACAGTCAAATCTTGTCAAAGACTTCAAGTTGTTCATCTGGAGTACTGCATGCCTGTGACCTCTGACCTGGCCACCAGTCTTTGTAAGGTTGGCTTAAAGAATATCCAGACTCTTTCCATCTTGGGAACTATGGTGGAGGCTAAGGCTTTACAAACTTTTCAAGGTAAGCCTTTTTAAAAAATAGTTTAGAAGTTTCAGATTTCCAATCTCTCCAACTGGTCCAAATAGTAGAACTATGTAGTGTTTCCTAATCTAAATATTGAGCTCAGAAGAGAGAGAAGATATAAACAATTATTAATGGATAAGACTTAGACTTAAATTCTCCCACGCCATTCGGCTTATTAGGCGGCAAGCTGTCTCCGCAATGGTCTGTCACTGGCGATGTTTGAAGTCTCTTCCCACGTGGTGTCCAATGCTCTGAGGTCCTCCATGAAATTGTGTTGTTAAGTTATAAGTGGACACCCCTTTTTGCCCTTTCCTCGTATTGGCCTCCATGGATAAGGATGTTAAATAGTATTTGAATGAGAGTTGGAGAGGTGGAAGCTTCACTGGGGATAAAGTGCTGGGGCTTAAGGTGACTGGGATTAAGACACTGAAGATCTTTCTAAACACTTTTTATGAAAACACACATTATTTAAATCTCTAATA
The DNA here is from genome assembly GCA_021533235.1 of Biomphalaria straminea. NCBI lineage: Eukaryota > Metazoa > Mollusca > Gastropoda > Planorbidae > Biomphalaria > Biomphalaria straminea. The sequence continues at coordinate 8,561 of JADKLZ010008845.1, forward strand.
AATTTCATCTCAATTTGCAGGGAATTCTAGACAGCTAAAAAAGATTCTAATCCAAATGAAACTAGAAGATTGTGTTGGTGATCCAAACAAGAAAAAAGATAAAGAAATATATAAAAAGATGGTGAAGGCCATAGAGGTAAATGAAATGTTTGCTTGAGTTGCTTTGCTTGAGCTGCTTTGCTTGAGCTGCTTTGCTTGACTTGAGTTGCTTTGCTTGAGTTGCTTTGCTTGAGTTGCTTTGCTTGAGCTGCTTTGCTTGAGCTGCTTTGCTTGAGTTGCTTTGCTTGAGCTGCTTTGCTTGAGCGATGACAAAAAAATTCTTTTATCCTGTCTTTCCAAACTTTATGACTATTTAAATAATCTTTGTAACTACAGTCACTATTTTTGTTACAGGCACTGAAAACAAAAGCTGGCATTGGTAACATTCTGACCCTGGAGGCTGGTCCTGCAGAGTAAAATTGTGTACAATGGATGCATAAAAACACACCACTGAACCTTGGGTCTATTTCCCTATCTTTATGTGAATGGCTGTCAAAGTGTTCAGAAAACTTCCAGACTGTGATGAATTGGAATTTCTCACAAAAAAATTTCTTAATATAAAAACAATCTTATCTTCACCTTTAGCATTCTCAATTCATTTACAAGATTTACTTTGTTTGATCTCATTTGTCAAATTTTTATAAATTGTGTCCAATTTGAAATTTGAATTTTTTTTAGCACTGTATGATTTGCTTACTTTTGCTATTAAATTAGGTCAACCAGTTTCTCCACAATGTAGACTTTATGAGAATATATGTAATCAATGTTTAATTGTTTTATTTTTTACTTCAATTTGTGCAATACTTATTCAAACCACTTTTCTTACAATAATTCACAAGTATATTTTGTGTTGGGTAAAAATATTTACATATCAATCACCATTATTAGATATCTATGTATTTATTTTCCAGTGCAATACATCTAGTCTAAGTATTTTTCTCTTTTACAATATTTATAGAGTCAAGGTTTTTTGTTCATTCTGATGTTTTATTGTTTAGTCTTACAAAAAATCATTTCAAAATAGTCATGTTATTTTTATTGGTAGTAATGGCAGAATCAGTGATGCTTAATTTTCTTTTCAAAGTTTGCAAACTGTTCACCTTACCTCCATCAGCCAATTTTTTTTTTCAAACTTATTTTTGTCTTCATAATAAACTTAGACAAAAATTATAACATCTATAATTCCAAGTTTTCTTCGAAACTATGAGAAAGCTAAATGTCAAACACCATAGAATTGACTTCAAACTAAAAAGAAATTATTATGTTTCAACTCAAGCCTAACTGAAAATTAAATAGGTGAAACTTAATTTAATGTTAGTATCATTATCATTTCACAGAAAATTAATGTGATTAGAATTGAAAGATTAAATGGATGACATGAATTGCTGGCAAAAGTTATATTATTTAGCCCATATTTACTTTTTTTAAATAGGGAGATATAGTATTGTGTATGGATATATAGTATTGTGTATGGATATATAGTATTGTGTATGACTAACTAAGCTAAACACCATGAGAAAAAAAAATAGCACATTCCATAAAAACAAACTTTTCATAACATGCATTTTTGTTTCTTTTATTAAAATTAATTATACCAACGTAAAAATAAAAAAAAAACATGCTAAGTTTTAAGGATTCAACGAACTGTCCATTCTCTTACAGTTCACTATTTGGGTCCAATATAAATAAAATATTTCAGTGAAATAATTCACTAAAACAATAATCCATATAAGGGAGAAGACCCAATCACTGATGAACATCTTTCCTTCTTTAAATGGCCCACTCATTTCAAAAATAATTTATATTCCTCACACCCTGTTCATATCTACAAGTTTGTCATACACACACAATCAAGTTGTCATACACACACAATCAAGTTGTCATACACACACAATCAAGTCTTTAATTTGACTTGGCCGTCAAAAAAAAAAGGTGGAGTGGAAGTTGCACATGAGCTCACAAATAAATGTGGCAGGTTTACAACAATGATTGTATTACAAAATTCTTTTTTTTTTTCAGATTAAGACTTCTTTGCAGTAACTACTTTATTCCATTGTAGTCATTTTCTCTTTAATGTAGTATCTCAATAAATGTGTAAGTTTCCAGATTCTATTATAGTATACTATCAATCATTATCATATTTTTTTATTTGTTTTCTACTTTTAAGGCTATGTATTTATAGATTTTATACACAAAAAAACAACTTATTTATATAAAATTTATGTGATTTTTTAAGAAATTAGTAGTTTACTTTTGTGATGTTCACATATCAGTATTTTATTCTTGCAAGTCTAATTGCAATCTACAAAAAGGTTAGACTTTGGTTGAAGGTACGTTCAGATTATTTACACATTTTTGCTGTTATTTGGTACTGGATTTTATCGCAAACACATTCTTGTCCACTTTGTTATATATAATTGTGTTTTGAATGTTATTCGATCATAGACAATTTTTGTTTACGTACAATCAAGTTGTTTTTTTTGTTCACCTGGAGCTGTAATCTTTTGTTTCTCACAGGTTTTCTATTTAATAAAAGAAATTCAGTTCTGAAATCAATGGGTCTTGCATTTGTTGATGGATGAGTTCTTTGATAGAGATTTACACTGAATGATAGATGTGTTCTTTGATAGAGATTTACACTGAATGATGGATGAGTTATTTGATAGAGA
>JADKLZ010008846.1:914-13023 GCA_021533235.1 Biomphalaria straminea
TGCTACAGTCAATTAAGAAAGTAACTATCCTGTGTGGTAATAATGCTGGGCTTAAGATATATATATATATATATATATATATATATATACAGTCTCTGATCTTTCAAAATATATAAATCTTGTGTAGTAGCATTTACTTTCTTATCTTGTTATTTCCGTGGTTATAATTTTTAAAATATTATTATTTAAATGAGAAGATTTACCTTTAGAAATGTTGACATTTTGTTCATTGGAGTGTATCTCTGCCTGAATACTGAGAATTTCTTCCCGTAAGTGTTCAACATTGCTGGCTAGTTCAGATCTGGAGGTCACAGTTTTATTACTTTGATTTAAAATGTCTCTCAACTTGACCAGTCCACTTATCTCTTTTTTAAGTTTTTCAATATCGTTTACTCGGAGCCCACTGACTTGATCTTGAAGGCTGGCTATGCCAGCCCTAAGTTTAGACATTTCTAAACTCTTAGTTTTCAATATTTCATTGTTTTTAGCTTGTAACTCATCAATGAGCAATTGCTTGACTTCAACTTTCTGCAGTCTTGTTTCCGTTTCGGACATTGATTGGTGGGTTTCTTTCATTAAGAATATGTCTGTTTCAATTTGTTGTATTTTATCTATCACTTCTTTCTTATTGGTTTCTTGCCAACTAATGAAGTGACCCTGAAGTTCTTCAACTTGTATTTGTAAAATCTCAATGACTGTGTTGTTAGTATCTTGGTTTACTGTGGCCAAGTTGGATTCCAAACTATCGCTAGTGGTGACGCGAGAAATCACATCTGGGGAATCAACTAGACCAGAAAAAAAAGAAAGAAAAACATGTCATTACCTTTTTTTTTACTTGATTGTTCGGAATATGTTTAATGTAATCTCTTTAACAAGGTGAAATTATCTACTAGATCAGTGATTCTCAACCTTTTAAGCTCATTGACCCCTTTTTACAATCCCCCAGTTGGCCATAACCCCCCTTTCCCTCCGCACACACACACAATAGAAGAATAGACAAAAACAATCCATTTTTTAATGGTCTTAGGCGACCCTTGGCAAATCGTCAATCGACCCCCAAGGGAGTCGTGACCCAATGGTTGAGAACCCCTGTACTAAATTCTTTCTATGGTTGAATTAGTTTCTTTTTACAAAGCTTATATAAGCTCACTCTGTCAGGTAAAAGCTTTTACATGTTATTTTTCCCACAATCTCGGATCAAGATGAAATTTTGCATAATTATTTCTTTTACCCGAGAACACAAGAATCAGTTTAAAAAATTAATCAGTTAGTTAGGTAACTGTTGTAAATAAATTATTTTGTCTGGTACTCAAGGTAAAAAAAATTGTACTTGACTGAGGTGGCGGTAAAAGCTGAATTAGTCCCCTTTATAGATTGCCCTCAAAAGCTTAGTGAAAACAAACATGAAATAGAAACAATAGATAATGATACAATCTTCCATTTTCATGGACTTCGTAAGTTGGATTGGTTATCTCATTGGCTTGAGGAGCCTGAGAAGGCTATAGCCCACAAGTTTGAATTCAGGTTGTTCCCTTTTAAAAAAAAATTTCAAAAGCCATCACCCCCATTCTTTCTCCCCCACCCCTTTCCAACTGGTCCAGACAAGTGATAGGATCATAGATAAAAGCATGAAATTATGCTAAACAAAAAGTATTGGTACAAAACTATTTCTAATCACACAGATTTATTATTGTTATTTTAGATCTATTACATTTAATTACATGATTGAACCAAAATAATTGATACACTTATAAACTTTGCTTTTTAAAAAGGTATTTTTTGTATTTTGTTTGTTTCTTACTTGAATTGTTCTGCATATGTTTAATGTAATCTCTTTAGCTTGCTGAAAGTATCTACTATATATTGTAGGGACCTGCGAATCAGGAAATTTTTTTCAAATCGAATATCGAATCAAATATCAGAAAATATTCGAATTTTGAATCGAATTCGAATCGAATATTCTTGAAAAAACTTGACAACCAACAAGTGTAAAATAAAACTTCAAATTCAAAATTTTTATTATATATTTATTTAATACTGGTCCACAAATGAGATTGGACCAAAGCGCTCTGAGCATGCTATAAGCATGAAAGTAGCGCTATATAAAAGCAATAATAATAATAATACTGAACACTCAAAAAGTTAGCAATAATTAAATTGTAAAGCAGGCCTTTTAAAAAAAGTAGTTTTTTTTTTTTTTGGCCCAAATCAAAGTTTCAGCATTATTTTCCGAGAGATTGTGACGATGGTCAGTAATAATTTGTCCTCCAACTGAATTAACTCTTTCTGAAGAACAATTTGTTGCCTGAATTGCAAGCAAATTCCTAGCTGCTCTGGCCAAAAGTGGAAAAATATTAATACTTTCTTTCCAAAACTGAAGAGGATCACTGTTTCGATCTACAACTGATTCAGAAATGTAATGAAGAGTGATCACAAGATAGTTTGTTTGGTTGTCAGCTTTCCAATGATCAAATGTGATGGAAGGTTTGGAGGTTGCCATGTTTGATCTTAAGTTTGCCTCAAATTGTTCATGAAGGACATTGCTCATATCGAAGTTGGCCCAGTATGATCCAAGATTGTTCAATGAATAAAATATTCAGACAATTTGTTTAAGAACAAATATAAAGTATTTTCGGAAATCCCGAATCGAAAGCAAGAAAAATCTTGTTCGAGTAACTGTAGAACTTTCAGCTGATACTGGTTTCAGAAACTGCTTTATAAACCAGTTAAGTAACATTTTACACACCAAAGTACACACCAAAACCGAGCTTGAATTATCCACAAAAAAGCATTACTTTTTTTGGAAAATATTCGAAGATTTGAAAATTTAAAAATAATTTCAAATCGAATTCGAATATTCTTTTTATATTTCAATTCGAATCAAAAATCGAATATTCGCAGGTCCCTAATATATTGTAGAGTTAGTTTATTTTTATTTTTTCTTTAAAACACTTGGATTTAAATGCTTTTTTAAAAACAAAAATGTTTATAAGGTTGACTGAAACTAAATTGCTAAGACATTAACTACTATAAACAAAGTTGATTTGCTTTATGTGCCTAAAGAGCAGTCATATGACTGATAATTACACTAATAATATAAGGATGATTTTACCAGCCTATTCTGATTACGAAAAACAAAATTTGTTAACATTTTTAACTCTTTATCTCCGTAATTATTTCCCCATGTTCTGACAGAATAGTTCTTTTTCATGTGTACATTCTATCCCGTTATGATAAAACTTCAATAACATTTTTGTTTGTTATCAGAAAATGTTATTTTTGGTATAAAATTATAGGAGAATGCATGTTCTTTTTATAAACAAAATTAAAGTTTATAAAATAAAAAATTAATTGAATTTAATGGGGTCAAATCAACAATGAGAACGTTAATTGGGAGAGAAAGAGAATCCAATTTTTACTACCAGAATTCAACCTGGCAACAAATATGTACAAGTCCAATCGAAGTCCAATCACTCGATTTAAGTGAACACAAATCTTAGACTCACCATCGATATCTTCCAGTGATTTCATTACATTTTGACACACAGTTAATTTTTCTTCCAAACTATCTAAGTAAATGGCGACTTTGAGTGCAGCTGCCACAGATTTTCTCTCTGATTTCATCAACTCATCAATTATTTTCTGAGCCTGCCAGGGTTAAATTAATATACCTTTGTAATCAAGTAATAATGAGTCTTAGAAATAACTTAATAAATCAAGAGCTGTTTTTTTTATCAATGTTAATTTTGTGTGTGTGGTTGCAGATTTCATTTATTAAAGAATTGAATTAAAGGTGTTTCTAAATATAGATTTTACTTTGCATGCTTAACACATACACACACACTTAGACATAGAATCTTCAGAACATTTGCCAAGTCCAACTTTTAAAAAAGTTTTTAGCATTGGTACCTTGAATAAGCAATTGTCCAATACTTCTGTGGTTTTAATATAGGTCAGTTTTTGTTGGTTAACAGCCTCCAACTTTTCTTTGAGCAGCAGAGCCTGTGTTGAAGCCATGGTAGTGTGCTTTCAATAGTGGACCTCTATAGACATAGAAAATAACTCTTCACACTGTGCTGTTAACTGTGAATGAATATGGGTACATGTAATATATATACTTATTGAAATTAATCTAAGCAAAGTTAATGCTTTTTAAGAAAAAAAATTCTGACTGTGACAAAGGTTGTTTTAGTGTAAAATGTTTTCGATTTGGATGTTCTTTCAGAGTTAAAGATAATCTCTTTTTTTTCTAAACCTCCCGCACCCCCCCTCAGGGTGACGGGGGTTGGCGGTGGGCAGGATTTATAATGAACAACATTATTTTGGATGTTCAACAGAGGGACAAGGCCTTTATGTAACACTCAGTCAAAAATTATCACTTTATCTGGAGCCCAAGAATAGGTACTGGATATAGATACATCTGCATCCTCTCACTGTGGCTAATGGATGATGATATCATATGTGTCTAATAGGTGATAGTGTCATAATATGTAGATAATGGTGTTACATGTGGCTGATGGTGAAATTAAAATAAAGACTTGCAATGCACACCAGCAAGATGATTCTAACCCATTTGTTGTCCACTCCACTACATGTCAGTTTGTAAGTTTTGGACATGGAAGCAATGAAGATTAGTAGATCCTAATATTACCGCCTAACCCCCTGCAGTAATATGTAAGATGATTGCAGCAGGGGTTGAACTCAAACAAGTCATGATCTTGTGATGCCATTAGCATATTTTATGGCCCAACCAGGCAACTATCCAATTTCAATCTTATAAGTTTGTTTTGCATTTTTCTTTGTTGAAGATGTTGTATTGATGATTTGGCCATAAAAACCTTTTAGACTGGTAAGGAATATATTTTATTTAGAATCTAGGTGATGCAATGACAGTGAATAATTTAAAGTTTTGCTTATTAGATTCTAGAACAATCTTTTTCCATACAATATTTCTAGATCATTATATGATTCCTGAGTGCGCATCATATAGATCTATGCATCGAATGATTAATTTAATAATTAGGCACGATTCGGATAGTAATTAAGCTTTTTATAATGATAATATTAATATAACAGATCTATAATTTATAATTAATTTTAAAAATTTAGTCATGTTTATTAAGAAATTTGACAAACAAGTCAGCCTACAGCTAGATCTAGATAAGGTAAAAAAAAAAGCAATGAAGATCTTGTCAGTGAGTGTAGATCTATATAGATCTAGACCCTCTTTTGTTTTAATTATTATGTTGCTGTGCAATGGCATTCATAACAAAAACGTCTTTCCTTGTAAATTTTTTAGTTACCTTTTCCTATTTCTATAAATAACATATGGAAATTTCCAATTTTAGTTTTCTATATTTAGATCTTCATAGTGACTTGAACTGTAGTAGACTAATAATATAGTTGCAGTTACAATGCATAACAAGAAAAATATATACAATATTTTTTATTAAAAAAAATTCCCTCATTGATAATAAAGATTATGATCATAATTCATTGTATCAATTAGCTTGGATCAGTCTGTATAAATTAAATTTGTAATTGATCTGCTCTAACAAAAAATCAATAGTAAATCTTTGCAATTAGAAATATTTTTACCAATTAGTGTTTTTGTTTAGTGCAGTTTCATGCTACTCAGCTAAAGACCCTGGTTGACAATCTGCTGCATGTCAGAAGTTTGACTTAAATATTAATGAAAATATTTGTTCAAAACACAGCACTGCACCACTGGAAATTATTGATCATTTTTGCTATCTTGGCTCAATCATCTCCAACTGGATAAAGACATCAACGAAATAGCCCAGTCAATAGGCACCATGACATGGCTGTGGAAAAGAGTGTGGGACAAGATACCTTGCTGACTACCAATACCAAGCCCTAGTATACTGGACCTGTGTGATGAGCAATCTGTTATACAGAAGTGAAACATGGTCAACCTACTCATGGCAGGAAAAAAAAACTTAATAATATCTTCCACCTCACCTCTGGTGTGGCTTTTAAAAATAAGGCGGCATTATAAAATAACCAATGACAAATTTTCTGATTTATTATCTTTAATTTGTGTTGTATAAAAAAGAGCATTTACTCAATACTTGGGAACGGAAAATTCTTAGGAAAATCTATGGTGCCATACAGGATGAAACAGGGTGGAAACACACACTAACCATGAGATTTATTAACTGTTTGAGGACCCACCAATAGTGACCGAAATAAAAAAGAACAGAATACGTTGGGCAGGTCACCTTGAAAGATTTTCAGATAACAAGGGAGGGAAGATTGAATACAGACAAAAAACAAAAGGCAGGCGACCCAAAGGCAGACCCCGAATGCGTTGGATTGATGATGGGGAAGCAGATCTGCAACAGCTTGGGGTTTGGGCGTGGAGACGAAAGGCCCAGGAGAGATCTGAATGGGAGGATGTGTGCAAGCAGGCCAGAGCCCTTCAAGGATTGTAGTGCCACTGGGATGGATGGATAAAAAAGAGCATGCTTTCTCATACAATTTAATATTAAAAAATACAATTTAATATTTAAAATATTAATTATTTATTAATTAATTTTAATATTAAAAAATAACATTAATAATGTTATTGAAGTGTTTTGTTTTTTTTAATATGATCAGATATCTTACATATGATAAAAGTTGATAGGATAGTGAAATACAAATGAAAAAAATTAATAGGCCTAATACTATCGAAATGATGAAAGTAATTGCGGAGAGAAAGAGTTAAGATGGTAATTAATTTAAAGGTGTGTGTCCTGTTTTTAGTTGGGGAGAAAGTTATAAATGCTTTTCAGTTTGTTTGGCATGGTGATTTCTTTGTACATAGCTTTGCCTGTGTTTCCTGATGCCCATAGCTTGAGCCACTCCTCTTTGTGATTGTTGATTGATGGAGACATAAAATGCCACAAAGATCTTGATAGAGTCTAGTACTGTAGTAGACTATAGATATCTAGACCATATAGTAACATCTAGTCAAAAAATTATCAGAGTTCCAAAGTATTTTAGAACAACCTATAGGCTTAGATTACTACTGAGGAAACATCGGTTAAGGTTACTAAACAAAAAGTGTCCTTGGTTAGTGTTAGCAAAAAGCCTTATCAATGTTTTACCCTGCTCACATCTGCAGTATTTTAAGGTTCAGTATCTCCTGCTTGGTATGGTAATCTGATTGTTAAAAATGAAATAAACTTCATAAAATCCTAAATGCTTATAGTAAGGTCATTAGCAACAAACAAACTCCATTTGGATAACTGTCCAAGAAAAACATTCATAAGAAATATAAAAAAAAAAAAAAATACTTTAGGTCACAATTTTAACATTTAACCCTTAAATTAATCCTTTGTAATCATGTATCGTCCTGTTTTGCTGTACTGAATCATTCTGGCTCTCTCTTTATGTAGGGTCTCTGAAGGCCTTTTGAAAACTATGAAAGGCCAATGACTTGTTGCCAGTATTGTCAACGATTTGGCAGAATTTAGGTGATTGGTTAACATGCATGATTAGATGCATGACGCGTAGGACTAATCATTTTTTTTGAACGTCTGTATTAGAAGAAGATTATCTTTGATTACCATTGACTACCCTTATCCATGCCACCACTACCATTGCAAATTATATGTATTCTTCTTTAACTGCTGTGTAGTAGTTGATCAAAAGTAACTCTCTTATATATCTCTCATATATCTATATTCTACAATCTAAAGGATTGGGCCTATGTACATTATTTGATTTTGCTTTCATGAAAGTTTTTGGGTCAAATCACAGTTTGTTTTGTTTTTTATGTGACAGTTCCCATCAGAGTCGTTTGTTCCTCTCATTTCACCTGCACTGATCTCAATTATTTTTGTCTTCGTCTATCTTTTCCTCCCAAATCTCTTTAGCAAAGCCAATGGAATGAACAACAGATGCTTGCTTTTGATTGCTCAGTTCTACAAGGACATTCAAGAAATTGGCCTTGGAGGAAAAGAATTTGATACAGCTGGACTAGTTGCCCTTGGTAAGCCAAAGCTATTTAAAATACACCATAAGTGAACACATTTCTGAAGTAAAAATAGATCTTTAATTATTGTATATGTTGTGTATGTTAACAATAATTACTGGTACTTATAATATGATCCAGTGTTTCACTAACTGAAAAGAATTTTTTTTCATGGACAAAAATCTCTGTTGTATTTCAATTGTAGTTACAATTCTTGAGTATTAATGAAGTATAAACAACATAGTTACCAATTGTCACAACAGGTATTTTTTGTTGTGCTGCCGGGGATTGTATTGTGTTGAATAAAATGAAGATCTAGAACACACTTGTAGAATACTTTCAATAACAAAATACAGGAACCTTTTAATTTCAACTTAAGTACAGCTATGTACAACAAATATAAAATAATATGTAGTTTGAATAAAGATAAAACTTTCTGTTCAAAAACTAGATCTACACTTAAACATCTGTTCTGTTCAAAGTTCTTCGACCAACTGCTGGGCCACGCTTTCAAGCCTCGGTCTGCAAAAGCTAATTAGTATTCATAACCAACCAGATTTCAATGGAGATGTGCGCAAAAGTGACGTCAATAAAGTTCCAGAACCTTCCAACACGTGGTGGGAATTTCCAAGGGGATTTTAGTCAAAAAACCAGATTAAAAATATGTCACTGTGTGTCGGGAGAAATGACCTCAGCTCATATTAAATAAATGTTTAAGTAAACAACTAAAAATAGAAATGAGTCCGTGACACCAATGCTCTTCTTTTAATTAGGACCTATCACACCTGTCAATGTTGTTAATATTTTGTCTTACAGTCAAATCTTGTCAAAGACTTCAAGTTGTTCATCTGGAGTACTGCATGCCTGTGACCTCTGACCTGGCCACCAGTCTTTGTAAGGTTGGCTTAAAGAATATCCAGACTCTTTCCATCTTGGGAACTATGGTGGAGGCTAAGGCTTTACAAACTTTTCAAGGTAAGCCTTTTTAAAAAATAGTTTAGAAGTTTCAGATTTCCAATCTCTCCAACTGGTCCAAATAGTAGAACTATGTAGTGTTTCCTAATCTAAATATTGAGCTCAGAAGAGAGAGAAGATATAAACAATTATTAATGGATAAGACTTAGACTTAAATTCTCCCACGCCATTCGGCTTATTAGGCGGCAAGCTGTCTCCGCAATGGTCTGTCACTGGCGATGTTTGAAGTCTCTTCCCACGTGGTGTCCAATGCTCTGAGGTCCTCCATGAAATTGTGTTGTTAAGTTATAAGTGGACACCCCTTTTTGCCCTTTCCTCGTATTGGCCTCCATGGATAAGGATGTTAAATAGTATTTGAATGAGAGTTGGAGAGGTGGAAGCTTCACTGGGGATAAAGTGCTGGGGCTTAAGGTGACTGGGATTAAGACACTGAAGATCTTTCTAAACACTTTTTATGAAAACACACATTATTTAAATCTCTAATAAATTTCATCTCAATTTGCAGGGAATTCTAGACAGCTAAAAAAGATTCTAATCCAAATGAAACTAGAAGATTGTGTTGGTGATCCAAACAAGAAAAAAGATAAAGAAATATATAAAAAGATGGTGAAGGCCATAGAGGTAAATGAAATGTTTGCTTGAGTTGCTTTGCTTGAGCTGCTTTGCTTGAGCTGCTTTGCTTGACTTGAGTTGCTTTGCTTGAGTTGCTTTGCTTGAGTTGCTTTGCTTGAGCTGCTTTGCTTGAGCTGCTTTGCTTGAGTTGCTTTGCTTGAGCTGCTTTGCTTGAGCGATGACAAAAAAATTCTTTTATCCTGTCTTTCCAAACTTTATGACTATTTAAATAATCTTTGTAACTACAGTCACTATTTTTGTTACAGGCACTGAAAACAAAAGCTGGCATTGGTAACATTCTGACCCTGGAGGCTGGTCCTGCAGAGTAAAATTGTGTACAATGGATGCATAAAAACACACCACTGAACCTTGGGTCTATTTCCCTATCTTTATGTGAATGGCTGTCAAAGTGTTCAGAAAACTTCCAGACTGTGATGAATTGGAATTTCTCACAAAAAAATTTCTTAATATAAAAACAATCTTATCTTCACCTTTAGCATTCTCAATTCATTTACAAGATTTACTTTGTTTGATCTCATTTGTCAAATTTTTATAAATTGTGTCCAATTTGAAATTTGAATTTTTTTTAGCACTGTATGATTTGCTTACTTTTGCTATTAAATTAGGTCAACCAGTTTCTCCACAATGTAGACTTTATGAGAATATATGTAATCAATGTTTAATTGTTTTATTTTTTACTTCAATTTGTGCAATACTTATTCAAACCACTTTTCTTACAATAATTCACAAGTATATTTTGTGTTGGGTAAAAATATTTACATATGCACAAAATAGATAGATATCAGTGTATTCTTTTTCCAGTGCAATACATCTAGTCTAAGTATTTTTTTTTACAATATTTATAGAGTCAAGGTTTTTTGTTTATTTTGATGTTTTATTGTTTAGTCTTACAAAAAATCATTTCAAAACAGTCATGTTTTTTTTTATGGTAGTAATGGCAGAATCAGTGGTGCTTAATTTTCTTTTCAAAGTTTGCAAACTGTTCACCTTACCTCCATCAGCCAATTTTTTTTTTCAAACTTATTTTTGTCTTCATAATAAACTTAGACAAAAATTATAACATCTATAATTCCAAGTTTTCTTCAAAACTATGAGAAAGCTAAATGTCAAACACTATAGAATTGACTTCAAACTAAAAAGAAATTATTATGTTTCAACTCAAGCCTAACTGAAAATTAAATAGGTGAAACTTAATTTAATGTCAGTATCATTATCATTTCACTGAAAATTAATGTGGTTAGAATTGAAAGATTAAAGGGATGACATGAATTGCTGGCAAAAGTTATATTATTTAGCCCATATTTACTTTTTTTTAATAGGGAGATATATAGTATTGTGTATGGATATATAGTATTGTGTATGGATATATAGTATTGTGTATGACTAACTAAGCTAAACACCATGAGAAAAAAAAATAGCACATTCCATTAAAACAAACTTTTCATAACATGCATATTTGTTTCTTTTATTAAAATTAATTATACCACCGTAAAAATAAAAAAAACATGCTAAGTTTTAAGGATTCAACAAACTGTCCATTCTCTTACAGTTCACTATTTGGGTCCAATATAAATAAAATATTTCAGTGAAATAATTTACTAAAAAAATAAGCCATATAAGGGAGACGACCCAATCACTCATGAACATCTTTCCTTCTTTAAATGGCACACTCATTTCAAAAATAATTTATATTCCTCACACCCTGTTCATATCTACATGTTTGTCATACACACACAATCAAGTTGTCATACACACACACAATCAAGTCTTTAATTTGACTTGGCCTTATAAAAAAAAGGTGGAGTGGAAGTTGCACATGAGCTCACAAATAAATGTGGCATGTTTACGACAATTATTGTATTACAAAATTCTTTTTTTTTTTTCAGATTAAGACTTCTTTGCAGTAACCACTTTATTCCTTGGTAGTCATTTTCTCTTTAATGTAGTATCTCAATAAATATATAATTCTCCAGATTCTATTATAGTATACTATCAATCATTATCATATTTTTTTGTGTTCCACTTTTAAGGTTATGTATTTATAGATTTTATACACAAAAAAAACAACTTATTTATATAAAATATATGTGATTTTTTAAGAAATTAGTAGTTAACTTTTGTGATGTTAACATATCAGTATTTTATTCTTGCAAGTCTAATTGCAGTCTACAAAAAGGTTACCGGTACTTTTATAGACTTTGGTTGAAGGTACGTTCAGATTATTTACACATTTTTTGCTGTTATTTGGTACTGGATTTTATCGCAAACACATTTTTGTACACTTTGTTATATATAATTGTGTTTTGAACGTTATTCGATCACAGACAACTTTTGTAAACATGTTTACGTACAATCAAGTTGTTGTTTTTTTCATCTGGAGCTGTAATCTTTTTTTTCTCACAAGTTTTCACTTAATAAAAGAAATTCAGTTCTGAAATCAATGGGTCTTGCATTTGTTGATGGATGAGTTCTATGATAGAGATTTACACTGATTGATAGATGTGTTCTTTGATAGAGATT
>JADKLZ010008848.1:0-16009 GCA_021533235.1 Biomphalaria straminea
ATTTTGACTTGAGTTGACTTGTGTTAAAATAGTGACTTAAGCTGACTTGTGTTAGAATTTTGACTTGAGTTTTGTGTTCAAATAGTGACTTAATCTGACTTGTGTTTGCTGATCATTTAAAGTCAAAGAAGTTTTCGCTCAGATACTGCATCTCCTCAGATGTTCATGAAAGAGATTTGATCAATACACACTTAGAATGCTATTAACATGAACAATTTGCTATACAAAAGCAGTCATAAAAAGGCAAAAGGTACTTTTATTATTAATTAATTATTTTAGAAACTTTTTTACAGCAAAAATTTTACTATTTTTTTTTGTTCCAGTGAGATGGAGAGAATGACCAGGTTCCTTGAAGACACAGCAGAGAAAGAGTTGGAAGCCCGGTCAAAGCTTGAAGACTTTATCTCTGGATTGATAGACAGAGCTGGGAGAGCAGAAACTGAGCTTCAGAAATTAAAAGAAGAGTCCTACAGACTTCATCAGCAGTCTAAACATTCCTCAAAAGTAAGTGTTAAGTTTGATAGCAATGTAAATGTTTATTTAAAAAAAAAGTAAACTATGGAAACTAAAAAGTTACTATGGAAGTACAGTTGATGGTACTGTTTTAAATTTACCAGTATTCATGTAAAAATTGCAGACACATCTAAAAGCTTACTATAAGACAAAAGAAACAATTTAAAATTTACATTGAATTAAGCAGTATAATGAAGTTTAGTCTACTGTATATATGCTAGAACTTGTCATTATGCCTGTCTTCCTTTATTTATATCTTTGATTACACATTTACAGAAGTAACATTTTTTGTATATAAATAAAAAATAATAATTTTTTAAACTGAATATAAAGAAATCTTTGAAAAATATATTTAAATCTTTCTAAGTTGAATAGACTATTTTTGTTTTTACATCTATTGATATTTTGTATAGAAACACAGAAGAGATTCCAATCCATTGGATCTAAGTGCTCTCCCTGGTGCTAGTTCTTTAGTTGCCCAAAGAAGTTTGGAAGACGATAGAGAGAGTCTGTCAAGTTCCAACATACCATCTACATATCAGTATGATCAAAAACACTATCACAGGTACTTTAGTATGAGACTTTATCTTTATATCTATTATATCAGATCAGCATGCTTGCTCAAAAGCAATATTAATGCCTTGATGAAATGTTTATTAAATTGTCTCATTTCACTGGCACTGAGTTAGCAAGAACCAAGTATGAACATTTAGATTTATAAAGATATTTGGCCAAATGTGGTGACTGTGTCAAGGAATGTTGGGTAATAAATAAACTATTTACATTTCTCTTTTATCTCCTTAAGTGTCAATCTTCAGCGACATGTGTGACATGAAAAAAAAAATATTAAGGTCATAAATAATCTTAATTTGTGTGTGTGTATTCTACAGTACACCTAGAGCCCCAACAACCCAGCAGTTGGCACCTACTCCTCTTCCCAGGAAGAACTCCCCAAGGAACTTTGGAGTGTCTCATGTGACTAACAAAAGTAGGAACATTTCTGAACTAGATAGTGATGTGCACCACTTTCCTGGTGATGGTAATAGTAAGCCTCTTTTGCCTGATAGCTTGTCAAGCCTTGTCAGTGACGAAGCTTTACGGCAGCATGAAACATCTGCTCCGCAGCATGGCAGCTCACAACAAATCACCGCAGACAGGCAGCACAGTGAAGAAGAGAAACATTTAATCTCTTCTTCAGCGAAACTCTCAGAGCCTCCAAAATCTGAAGTTTCTAATCTGCCAGTGTGTCCAGCTTGCTCACAAACAATGCATGCTTCACAAAGGCCTGCTTGCCCTGAGAACTTAACAGATTCTTCTCTTCTCTGTTGTCAGTCACATCATTCACCTTCACTAAATGTTTCACAGCCTCTCACTTCTGTCTCGCCTGAATCAAAATCACTGCATGTTGTGCCGCACTCTGTATGTATGGTCACTAATAGCATGGCACAGTCAGCCTCACTAGCACCACTTCAGTCACAACCTTACTCTGGATACACCACAATGAGTTCACCAGTCATGTACCCTGTACTGCTTACCAATGTATACACCACTGATCCAGTCAATCAGACTAGTTTATTGCCCAACCATAAAGTCATCACTGGCACTGAAGTATCAGACAAGTCACTATTTGCACCGAGCACAATACCAGAATTTGCACCCATGTACTATAACAGCACACCTTGGTTTTATAACTTCACTTCAGCTAATCCTTATAACCTCTACACTGATTGGTCAAAGCAGCTTGCACGATCACTGCCTGAACGTTCGCTCAAAGAGGACGAGTCTGATAACAGCTTGTACTTGTCCTATTTAAATTCAAAAGAGATTTCACTGTTTAAAAACACACCTCAAGTAGAGCGAATGTTTGCCAGTGTATTTAATGACTCTCATAACTTACATGGTTTTGAAACTCCTCCTTTGACAGAAGAAAGTCGCAGAACTCCTAAAGAAAGGCAACAAACTAAACACAATTTTTCAGACGCTAAGTTCAGCCAGAAGTTGTCTATGGATGAGAACGGCATCATGTGGGAGTCCAACCATGACACTAGGACACATCCCAGCCAAGACAGACTTAAAAGCAACGATGATACTGACATAGATGAAGACCTATCTGATTTTATTTATGATGCTGAACCAACCCATAAATCGGATTCATCACAATATTTTAATGTACAGAAGCCATCAAAATTTTCTCCACAATTCAAGGAAGTGCCCACTGTAGGAAAAAAGATGGCTAAAGTTTTGAATGCAGAAAATGCCAAGACATACAAATCATCAGCCAGAAATGATTATAACAAACATTTTTCTTCCAATTATCTCCCAAGGTCATCCAACGATTATAGTTCAGAAGAATCAATGGAAGAAAGCCCATTGCAAAAAGCTAGAATGGTACAGAAACGTCTAGAATATTTCACCAACAGCAAACCAAGAGATTTTCTTGTCTCTAAACAGTCAGAAGGTTTTGATGTCAGTCACATGGACTCAGATCTCTCCACCAGCAGCTACCAATCTCTTTATAAACCTAATAACCATGCCAGCTCAACTGTACAGAAAGTCGTAGCTGAAGACACTACAAAACAGGAAGAACTGCAAAGTCTGCCTACAAAGACAAAGACAGAGATAATTCACCCTGAGACTGTTTTAGTACAACAGAAATACCCTGACGTACAACAGAAATACCCTGATGTACAACAGAAATACCCTGATGTACAACAGAAATATCCTGACGTACAACAGAGATACCCCGATATTGTGGAAAAAGATCATGCTAATGAGGCCATGGAGAAAGAAACTGTTGTTAGTAAACCAAGTTTATTTGCAGTACAAGAAATTTCAGATAATAAAAGTAATTTACAAGCTTTAGCATCGCATAAACAACAGTCTATTCAGAATCAAACTCCTGAAGTTAATCAATATTCAACTGTTCAGCGTCAACCTGCCGCACAGCACTTCGATTCCATTCAGCATCCAGTGCCTGATCAGCATCACCTTGAACCTCACTCACCACCTCAACAAGTTGACCAGATTAAGGATCATCCACTAAGAAGTCAAGGTTCAGAAGAGTTAGGCACACCTCCACATCTTCCAAAATCTACACTTCTTGAAGCTTTAGAATCAACACCAATGCCAGTGAAGGAAGAGTTGCCTCATCACACAGAAGTCTTGCAAGGACAAAACAATCCACACCCAAACAGTGCTGTAGATGTTTCAAATGCTGAGAATGATGATGAGGATGTATCAGAAACGTCATCGGATGAAGATTATACACAGGCAGATTTAGGCCTTACCAGTATCTCAGCTCGCAAAGAAAGCATAGATGCCTCGACAGATACTGATTTAGAGAAGTTAGCCAGACCTGGTTATGTGCAGAAAGGTCTTGTTGTTAGGAAAAATATTCCAACTGTAAAACATATTCGTAAAAACAAAAGACGAAAGCCACTTATGAAACGAATGCAGTCTGGAGACTCCTCAGAAGCTGATGGTAAGTTAATATTAATGTAAGTTTGTATTTTTGTGGCTAAATTCTTTGGTAAAAGTTATGTACTAAAACTAAAAACATTTTAGTGTTTTTTGTGTGATTCTCTAACATTAGTAGTTAAAGCTAACTCAGCCATTATCTCATTTATAGCGAGATATGTTTTTGGTATTATGGAGAAAAAAAGGTTTTTATACATTGGATGAAGACTATTTGTTACATGATCTGAAAGGGCTGGGCTCTGTGTGCTTTACATTTATTGAAGTAGATAAGTTAGATATTCCTGTTCTAGTTTATTTCTAGGATATTTTATGCTACAGATTAAAGCTACAGGTACTCTTGAATATTATATGTTCCGAGAAAACATACTTTTTTTTTTTTAGCAATTTCAATTTGATACAACTGTAATATATATTGATAAACTTTCCAAAACTACAAGTTGTTTCAAATGGCCTTATTATTTTTGAATATTTTATTTTTTGTTTAAACATTTAAAGACATTTTAAACCTAATTTCTTAAAAAAAAAACGCATTTAAAAGATGTTAATAAATATCAAATATGTACAAATTATAGATTCATTCGAACCATCCATTAAGTTTGTTTTACAATGTAACGAGTCAATGTGATAATAATAATTAACAATTAAAAATTATACATATAGTTAAGTTTTTAAAAGTAGTTTTATAATTTGTGACTGTTTTATTAAATTTGTACAATGGCAATAGAAATCTCTAAGCTATTATTTGCTTAATAAAAATTATTATTCTAATTTTTTTTTCAGATCTTGATGATACGCAGAGAGAAAGGCGCCATTTCATCAGAAGAATGCGAGTTGCACTTTTCAAAATTTTCTCATTCTTAGACACAGCAACACTTGTGAAAATGTCTTGCGTCTGCAGAGAGTGGTGTAAAGTAAGCCACCATCCTGCGTTGTGGAAAGTTGTTAAGTTAGAAAATAAAGCCATCTCGTCATCAGTAAGTACTAAAAAAATTATGGTAACAGAAAGAGCATGCTTTACATGTTTAGACATTTACACTAGTTATATTCTTACAAGATCATTATAGTGTCAAAAGTATTGCCAGTATCACAATTCATTGAAATTGTTTGGGTTTATCTGTTAATAGAAATTAAGTTTATTGTTATTATGGAAGCCAACTGTTGGTTGTCATTGTTGGGTCAAGGCTGCTTGTAACTAATTAGTTTATTTTTTATCTTTTTTTTCATTCATACTTTTATTCTCTGTGCATTTCGATGTTTCTATTTTTTTTTTTTTTTTTAAAAGATAAATTTTTTGTTTTACAAACATGGTCAACAAAAAATGATATTCTTCTATTAAAATGTTTGTTTCTTGAACTAAAGCCTGGGAATAAAGGGAAATAATGTTAAGCTCAATTAATGTGCCCCATCAGCATCCCCCCATGTCATTCTATTTACCAGGAGATTAATTGTCAAGATTCTTGTCAAGATGGGTTTCACGGGTCTCTCTAGGGGCTAGACTAATGCAGTAGAAACGAACTGTAATTAAAAGTTTCATTTAAAATAACATAATTTTAACTTTGAGTTAATGGACATTACCTAATTGAACATTCAGAGAAATATTTTACCTAATTGAACATTCAGAGAAATATTTTTACGTATTTGGGAGAAAAATTTAAACACAAAAAGAAATGAAATGCCCTCACATTTGATGACTTTTTTTTTAAACAAGGGAAGTAATTTAGTAGTATATGAATCTTAATTTATTTCTCTTTTTGAAGTGTACAATGGGCTCTAATAATCAGTGGCCTAGCTTGGGTGGGGGGGGGGAGAATTCGAAAATCCCCCTTGTGTACAGCCTGAGGGGGGCCCCAAAGTAGTGTTTTTTTTTTCATTAAAAATAAAAAAAAATTAAAATGCAGGGGCCCCCAAAGAGGTCAAGCCCCCTGGGCCCATAAACGATGGAAAATTCCTAGCTATGCCCCTGCTGATAATTCAAAGACAACCCCACTACATGAAGCTAAATAAATTCCACCGCATTAAACAAATGGAGAATGTCACATTGTGTTTTTTACAGAGGGCTGTGTACTGTCTCTGAATCATGTCATGCTGATTGGGAGGTGCTTTTAAATCTATTCAATACACTACTTGAACTCAATGTAGTAACACAGCTTTATATTTTAATTCCTTCAGTTTAATGCTTTCAAACTCCTTTGTCAAAATAAATGATTCAAAGCGTATATCACTTGTGCGATGATAAATTGAATAGAAATAAAACACAGTGAAAACACAGAGGATCCATCACAGACTAATACTATTAGTCCAATACAGAATATTTGTAATAATGGGTACTATGACCAATAACTGAACAGTGACCGATCAACCAACATTGATAATACGCTTCACCTTCCTTATATAGTAGGCTGTATCAATCTTTCTGGATTGGTTTTGACACTGATTGTAATTTCTCTCAGGTTCCCATAATTCCACTCTGACCCTACATTAAATTAAAGTTATCCAGAAGGTTCGGCTTTATTTTCTCAGGCACATTCAAAGTAAAAAAAAAAGTTCCCCTTTCAGTTCCCCTTTCAGACCTTGTGGTCTATAGTGCAGATGATGTAAAGGTCATCTGATTCTGTGGCCTACGGTTAACGAGGGTATTACGTGGCCTTTACTTTTCCCCAACTAATGTCAGGTACCCATTAAAGCTAGGTGGACTCAGAGGCGCCCAAGGATCCCGAAAATAAAAATCCCAGTCTTCACCAGGATTCGAACCTGGGACCCCCAGTTTGGTAGCCAAGCGCTTTACCGCTCAGCCACCGCGCCTCCTAGGCACATTCAATGTGACCTAATAATACTGACTGTTGAAGTACAATTGATCAGCCATTATTATGTTTGTGTGCTGTCAAGTGTGACATTGTACACACAAGTGAATCTACCTAAAACTTTAGATACTGAGTTTCACTATAAGCTTTTAGTGTTCACCTTTTAGTTTCACTATTTCACTCAACTTTTTTCAACAGTTTCTCATCACGTTGTCACAATGGTGTACACAGACTGAGTCGCTCACTTTAAAAGGTTTGTTCTTAGCTCACTCTTCCATCTACCCAGTTCCCTTCATCAGAGCAGATGTATAAAATATACCAGCATAAGCTTTTATTATTTTAACCCCTTATTGATATGAAAACCAGAAAAGGCGAAGTACATTTGGAAATCTTTCAAACAATACAAATTATAGCTATTATATAGTGCTACTTTGATTATTATAGCATGCTCAGAACACTATGTTCCAATCTCATTTGTGGGCCAGTGGGGGGGTACCTTTAGACGCTCAGGAAACACAACTCTGCTCGAGTTGATGGTTGAACATCGAGCCTCCTTCGTAGGTAGCCAAGCCAAGCCAAGTTCAAGCATATTTGACCACTTGACCATGCTTTCCAGATAGTTAATAGGCACCCCCATTCTATGTTCAGGTATTGATGTACGGGAGCACGTTATCCTGCCTCAACGTGGCGCTCCCGTGGAAACGGCTCACAAGAGGAAGTGGCTAGGCGAAAGGGTAACAAATATGATTCCCGTGGGAGTGCCCATGGGCGGACGAGAGTCTTACCCCTTCACGGTGCGGATTTGTAAGAAAGCTCCCACAAACCAGTCACAAATCCATGCGCTGTTCCTCAAGGGACCGTCTCATCAATGGTGGATTCCGCACAGTTAGCTTGGTACAACGAAGGTAGATGGTGGAGGCCCCCGGTGCCACCGAGTGGTATTGGAAACAGCAATGCCCTATAAGCATTGACTCGGGTCGCTCCCAGACAGGCCTGTGGTCCGCAGGTTCGTTTCTTTTTACTGTTTGTGTTTGTTCTCGGACGGATGCAGACAGGTTTTTTTTCAAACTTAGAGCTCGAAGAGCCTTCGGCTCAGCTCTTAGACTATTTACACGGTATTGATGTAAAAGGTTTAGTTGGTCTAGTCTAATTGTTGTTACATCTTTAGTACTTCATTCTCAACTATATCTTGTTCAATAAAATACCAGGTCTCTTTGTGTGGGTAGAAGTCATTAATGATTAGAAATGAAATCCCAGGAAATATTAATTGTATGGTTTATGCTTATGTTACACAGCTGAACATGCCTATTGGTGAGATCATGTGGATTGATATTGTTGATTACTATAGTTTTTAGAAACATGTTGTTTTTATATTTATTTATTGAAGCTTTAGGATAAAATGTTTTGCAAAATTTGCTTGAAGTTAACTGAAAAAGTTTGTTGTTATTTTATTTGTTAAAATTTGTACTACAAAACTTTATCTAATTTCAATAAGAATTTTTAAATAATTTCTTTTTTTTTTCTGTGTTTCAAGATTTTTTTTTTTTAATTAAAGTTCATTGAAATTTTATGATAATTAATAAAATAAACTTGTATACAGTGAGATATTGAACATCAGATAGATTAAAAAAAAACAACAATAATGGATTAGAGGAAGTTAACACTAATGAGTTGTTGTCTTTTTTGTAACTAAAGTTTTTATATTTATCATTTAATCTAAAAAAAATCACATTGGAACCTTCTTCACAATATTTTCTTTATGACTAATGCCACTGTGATAACCTCCTTACTATTCAGTGGACCAGTGTACTATATTGTGTTGTCTTTGCTTTTGTGTTAGACACAGCAGAAAGTTAATTTTAATAATGAACAACTAATACCTTGAAAAACAAAATAAGTCAATCATTAATGAAAACATAAAATTGTGTTTAGTAGCTCATAAAGGCATGAAGAAAAGTCAACAAATGCTTGCACAATTTTATTCTACTAGTTTTGAATCTGTACACTTTTTGTCTCCTTGAGTTTCTTTCAGTCAAGATGAAAAACAAAGTTTTGTTTCTAATTTGGATTCCTTTTAAAAAATTTAGACTTTCATTTTCATGATATAGTAGGAGTCTGTTGTTTCCTTTGATTTATTTTCTAAGTATATATGATATATACCAGTATTATAAATGAATTTAGTTGTACATGTTTTTTTTCATTGTGTGTTGTCTTTATTTTAATATACAGTGCACTTTGCCCTAAGCATTACATAAAAGATACCTCTGAAATATCAAATTATTAAAGTGGAATCTTTTTCAATATTCCTGAGAGGAATGTAGATTTTGAATGGACGTTGATGCAGTCTAGGCCTGGATTATCACATTAGGATTTAGTTTAGAGATTTGAGCAGAGAAAAAAGCTGTGAAAAATAGTCTAGTAAGCTTTATAGATAATTTTACAAATCTATACAAAAGTATAAAGATAGCAATAAACGAACTGCTCTTCCTTGAGGTTGACTTTTTTTTCTAATGAAAACATTTTCATCTTTTTATTTGTTTCAGAATTTTCATTAGGTTTTTTTTTGGGTCTGGAGAGAATCTTAAGGGACAAAACAAACTGATTCTGGAGCTCAAAGTTTGCCACAGTTTGTTCATATAAATGTAACAGTTCTAGAGGTGTCTGAAAGACAAGCTTTCTCTCTCATTCTCTTGTCTAAGGCTGATTCTTTTAATTTGCTCTCAGCGAGGTTCATACCAGCTACACAGTCTGTCTCAATGCTCTTCAATTTAGCATAATGTCCTCCTGTCTGGCATAATGTCTTCTGATCTAGCATAATGTCCTCCTATCTATCAAAATGTCCTATGACCTAGCATAATGTCCTCCTATATACTTTCATTGCTGAGATCTTGCTAACAGACATACAGACATTTCTGTTAGTCTTGGGCATTCCTTAGATCTGACTCCCCTTCCCAAGCTCAGCATAGATGATATGCTTAACATTCTTCCATTCCAAGGACATCTTCTATGGATGTCCTCCTATGTTCTAGCTAATAAGCATTGAGAATCTGCACTTTTTCTGTATTGTTAGCATTTATTTTAATATTATTACTTTATTTTGAGCTGAATCTAAATTGGTTTTCATTGTTTGAAAACTTCCCATAATTTTAGTCTGCAAACCAAAGACCTAACTCAATGTTGAAAAGGTGTACCAGCTAATGATACCATCTTTTTGTATATTTCTATTACTATTTTGTCTTTGTCAGGTAGAAATAGACAGTACCTCAAATAGATCAGCCTAATCAATGAAATCAAACTGTTTCTCACTGAGTCTTTAAAATGATCTTTAGCCTTCTTAATAATTATCATTAGGTTTAAACATGCTTACATTGTACTCAAACTGCTACTTCAGATTGAAAGCAAATTAATATTTTCATTTACTGCTTAACACCAATGTATTATTGTAAAATACCTCTTCATGTTTTTTTATCCAGATAAAACACGTCGTCTTTTAATTAAGGTGAAAGTGTAAAAGCATTACAAATAACCTCACTGTTTTTTTCTCAACAAAACTAAACAGTTTATTTTTAATTTTTTATAACTTAAAACTTTCATGATTAAAAAAGTAATTAAATTACAGTATCTCATATTCTGGCTATATTGATGTCCACAATTTGCAGCATGCTCAGTCAAGATCACATATTTTTTCCCTATTTATTGCAGTTAGTGTTGTATTAATTGTTTTTTCATGTAGATAGAATCAGTTGATCTGCTTTAGTTTACATTTCAGTAAAATCAAACTGTAGATTTAATGGTTTAATCCATGTTGATAGATTAAATAATTTAATTAATGTTATTAACTTTTTATTGATGATATTTAATAATGTACATATTAAATCTAAAGCTTTACTTTAATGCACCTGTACATCAAACTTCTAAAGTTAAATAGTTCATTGATTTTTTGTTATTTCTAATTACATTAATTTTTTTTTTAAAATCTGCATTAATCTTCTGTTTAGGAAGTGATTAAAAATGTATCAATTCTTTTAAATACAAAATTTGAAATTCTTTTGGTATCTGGCACAAAACTTATGCTGAAGTTTTTGATAGATAATTTTAACTTTGAAAGAGATATTTATTTATAGTTTCAACATTTTTACTTCATAAAAAAAAACAACTTTTTAATCTAATATTTAAAATTCTCAACAGGACTCACTGGGCGACCAATTAGTGGAACAGAGTCTGCAGAAGAATATACAAACTCAACTAGGTAAGAAATGCAGGAAACGTTTTTCAACTTTAAAAATTCCATTTTTCAATTATATTAAATACTTAAATAGTTAGTGTGTAAATGTTTGAAAATAGTAAATATATATCGTAGTAAATATGTATGGGGAAAATCACTAGAGATGCAGCGGAGTACATAGATAAGAAATATGGAAGTAGTTTAGTGACACATATGAAGTCAGTTACTCTAAAGACATTAATTAAGTTATATGATCATGTTTTCATTTTGTCTGGACTTGGTGCAGTATGTTACATTAATTGGACATTGACATTGAACTGTTTCCTCTTTCATTGGATTAGTAAAGTTTCCCTTTCAGACCTTGCAATCTATAGGGCAGATGATGTAAAGGTCATCTTTTTCTGTGGCCCATGGTTAACGAGGCTGTCATGTTGCCAGCACATTGACCAAATATCTTTAATCAGAGGGGCCCTAATGATCCTGAAATTAAAAATCCCAATCATCGCTAGGATTTGAACCCAGGAACCCATGGTTCCAAGTGCTTAACCTCGCAGCCTCCTTCATTTAATTAAACTTTAAGCTTCGGCATTAAATGGTGAGATGGGGCTATTGAAAACTGGTTTCAAGTTCTTGACGTTTTAAAATTTGCTTTAAAATTAAACAGTCAAGGAATCCAAATAAGTCTTGTACTTTTCAACCATTTCACTAGAAATAGTTACACCTTTCAGCTAAGGTAAAATGATAAAACCTTAATTTCTTTTGCTGGCCTCAAGAAATGGAATAGCTTTGTTTGAAAAAAGATACACTTACATTTCATGTGCAAACAACAAATTGCAATGCTTCCGATGATAAACATGAAGTCTGTCTTCAACTCTTCATTAGAAATATTAGGAAAATGTCACAGTCAATGTCCATCAATTTCTTCCATGAGATTCCATATTGATCTAATGATTGGTCAGTGAATACAACTGTGTTACCGAACATCAGAAAGTTTTAATTCCAAATCTTCACGTACTTTTCGGAACTGCCAGTCGGGACCAGCCTTGGATAATTTGATATATATATATACATATATTATTATTATAGCTTTTATATAGCGCTACTTTCATGCTTATAGCATGCTCAGAGCACTTTGGTCCAATCTCATTTGTGGACCAGTGGGGGGGAGGGGGTATCTAGGAGTTGGTTTCTCGTGCTGCCTTTGGGCGCTCAGTAAACACAACTCTGCCCGAGTCTGGTGTTGAACCTCGAGCCCTATTCTAGGTATCCAAGCTCAAGCCGTACTTGGCCTCTCGACCACGCTTCCCACAATATATATATATATACATACATATATATTTATGCGGTCCGCTTAGTCCACAATATTTTATTAATGCGGTTGAAAAATGTTGCCCACCCCTGACCTAAGTAAATACCAAAAAATAAACATTGTTTCTCTCTGTTCAGAGGAAGTTTGGAAGCTGGTTTGGAAAGATTTTTATCCTCCTGTCAGAACACCATCACACATGTTTGTATAGATCAGTGTGATAACATTCTTACAGACAAGTAAGTCTCTTTTTTTTGTTTAAGAAAGTAAATTGTATGACATTAACATTGTCTTAGTTTGTCTTAGCTAGAAAACCTGTTTTCTTTTAAAAGACATGAGATCTTATCAGGGCAGAGCTCAAGTAGGTAATTTAAGTATTTTAAAAAGCTTCATCTAGTTACAGAAAAACTTAATCTACTTTTAATTGTTTCCCATTATTTAAGGGCTACACTAACAATATTCTTCTAAACCATTTATTCATATCTTATTATTTTCATTTTACCTAAAAAAAAAACTCCTATTTTCATGAACAAGGACACCAATGATGGGGAAATGACTCAATTATTGGGAAAATTTAAAATTTACTGCTAAGAAAATATTAACATTTTGATGCCTTATTATAACAGATGTCTCTGGCTAGTGAGTGGCTACTGCCGTCTACTGACCAAATTGACCTATCAAAGCTCTGTGGACTGTGTCACACCTCAGCTAATGTGGGCCCTTGGTGGTGGTTGCCCTGGAGTGACATCATTGTTTATTCAACCCAAACCTCCATTGTGAGTTTCACTTTCTGTATTTTTTTATCATAATTATGAAATTGATTTTGGTCTATAATTAACAAAATCTAAGTATAAAGTTTTAATGATTTAGATAAGGTGCACAGGTCTTTTAAAATATTATTTTATTTTTAATTATTAAATTAAAAATAGTGTGGTACGGACTGATACTTAAGTGCTAGAAAAATTCAAGGCCTATCAGGAATAGCTTCAAGGACATTGTGAACGTTGTTGTCTAAGGGTTGGATCACTGGTGAGCAAGTCCAAGCCTCTGTTCAGTCTTTTGACAGGAAGACAGAAAACTCTCTGTAGCACTAGCATAAAAAACTCAAAAGGACTCAACTCAATCAGATAGTTAATCACTTTATTAAGCTACTGAACACATTCAAGAATGTGAATTAGATAATCAGCACAAATCAGACTACCTATGTTAGATAGGAAACACAAACTATCTACTCTAACACAAAGTAAAAGTAACCTCTCAATAAAATCAAGTCACAAACTTTAACTCCCCCTCTCCGACAATTCTCTCTCTCTCTTATTGCTCTTAGCATAGTGTCTATGCAAAGCAGACAAAAGTTTATTGTCATTGACACTTATACAAAACCTCATAAGCTTCAAGGCTATGCTTGAATTTAAAATGGTTAATATATGCAAAACCTGTAACTGTGCCTCAGCAGTTATAATCATTTTGAATATATCTGCTTCCATTTGAAGATGAGTCAAAACAAAATATTATTTAAGGAAAAAGTAGTCTTTTCTATTCTTGTCATTTTTAAAACAGTTTACATCAGGCATTTTGAAAATGAATTTTGAATTCACAGAAATTATTTTACTTCAATATGCATTTATTATACACAACTAAATGAATGCCTGAAAGTATTAAGTATAAACACTGTGAAAGTCAAAATTGTATTAAACCAGTATCTTAATGAACAGTTGAATACATTTAAAGAAATTTGTGTCTGCTATGGTAACAATCATAACTTATTAATACACTTTGAATGTTAAAGTTATAATATTAAATGTATTAAGTCTAATGATCTGATGCAGTTACCAAAAATGTTTATAAAATTTCTCCTTTGAGATAACAATGATAGCTTTCATTTACAAATTTTGTGAGATTCCAGGTTAAACATTAGACAAGTAATATTGTGTTACACATATATAATGTTCAAGATAGATTTAAAAAAAAAGAGCATCATTTACTTATGTATTTAAGTGGAAGACATTAACCAGACTAAAAATGTGTTCTTTGTAGTTCAGGCTTTATTTTTAATTTTTTAAAACAATTTTTTAAAAAGTTTCAACCATTTTTTTTGTCATTTTTATTTTTTTTCATTTTTTACAAAACAATTATTGTAAGAAGTTACCTGACTCGAAAACCAATAAAGTTAGAATAACCGCTTCCAATTTTAACTCCTTTAATGTCTGTCTGCCTATCGGCTTCAACCCATACTCTGTCACCTGCGTCAAGTTCCAGCAGTACTGAGGTGCTCGACTGGGCATTTTTAGTGCCACATGTTGAACACAGGGCTGTACTTTTATTATTGTGGATTATACCAAGACAGAGTTCACCAGGAGAGTCTGCATTGACAGAGATGGAAAAAAAATAGATCCCACTGACTGGTGCTTCAAATACTGCATCCTGTTGGTTAAAGCAGCCCCACTTGTTTAGACTAGGTGTTGAAAATATTAATTTCTTTTTTGGTAGTATGGTGTAAGATGAGGATACATTAACAGAGAAGACTGGTAAAACATTGGACATCTCACTCGCCATATCAGTGTCATCATCTGAAATATTAAGTTATTGATTATAGCAAGCGAATTGAGGATTGATAGATACTAGAGTGGTAGTTTATACTTAAATCATAAGTAATACTGCATTAATAGTGGAAACTTAGGTGATTAATAATATGTAAGTTGTAAATGATGCTCCTAACTAGAAATATCTGTAATGGTGTCGAGATATAAAATAAATAAATTATAGCTTTTATATAGCGTTACTTTAATGCTAATAGCATGCTCAGATCATTATGGTCCAATCTCATTTGTGGACCAGTGGAGAGGAGGGGGTGTCTGGGAGAAGGTTTTCCGTGCTGCGTTTAGGCGCTTAGTAAACACAATTCTGCCAGAGTCAAGTGTTGAACCTCAAGCTCCTTCATAGGTAGCCAAGCCAAGTTCAAGCGCACTTAACCTCTCGACCACGCTTCCCAATTATTTAATAGTGTGTTTAGCTGAGGTTCTAATGTCAATAAAGACACATTTTTTCTATAGGTTTTAAATTTGAACTGAGTTGTCAGGCACCATGGCCTATGAGTGTCGTGCAGAGCTTGTTTACGCATATCTCGATTAGTATTCCCTTCATTGCACCATAAGTTTCTGCGAGTATCTGTTTCTAAGGTGCGATTTGTTGTCATTTTTGGTTGCCTCTGTGTGAGTGGGTCGATGGTGACTGCTTTGTTGACGATGCTATGTTTTTGGTGTTTGTTTTCCCCAGTTTTGGGGACGCAGGCTTTGGGACTCTGTCATGGGCATGTCTGATTCAGAGAGTGTGTTGTTTATAAGAATGTAGGGCCCGGGCAAAGACTTCATACCCTAAACGTCAAGACGAGTTTGCTATCCTGAAAACCCTCCCTGACAATGAGGACTTTTCAGTACTTTGTAACATTTGTTATTATTTGTCCATTTTTTTTTGTTATATTGCCAGCTTTACTTTGGACGACCCTTTCTTGGTTCTCCTTCTTGTACTGATCCTCAATCTTTTCTAATGTTTGACCCTAGGTATTTAATTGAGTGCCAAGCTTAAACTGGTTTATATCTCTTTTACTGATCCTCAATCTTTTCTAATGTTTGACCCTAGATATTTAATTGAATGCCAAGCTTAAACTGGTTTATATCTCTTGTACTG
>JADKLZ010008849.1:0-15365 GCA_021533235.1 Biomphalaria straminea
ATTTTGACTTGAGTTGACTTGTGTTAAAATAGTGACTTAAGCTGACTTGTGTTAGAATTTTGACTTGAGTTTTGTGTTCAAATATTGATTTAAGATGACTTGTGTTTGCTGATCATTTAAAGTCAAAGAAGTTTTCGCTCAGATACTGCATCTCCTCAGATGTTCATGAAAGAGATTTGATCAATACACACTTAGAATGCTATTAACATGAACAATTTGCTATACAAAAGCAGTCATAAAAAGGCAAAAGGTACTTTTATTATTAATTAATTATTTTAGAAACTTTTTTACAGCAAAAATTTTACTATTTTTTTTTGTTCCAGTGAGATGGAGAGAATGACCAGGTTCCTTGAAGACACAGCAGAGAAAGAGTTGGAAGCCCGGTCAAAGCTTGAAGACTTTATCTCTGGATTGATAGACAGAG
Organism: Biomphalaria straminea; assembly: GCA_021533235.1. Lineage (NCBI taxonomy): Eukaryota > Metazoa > Mollusca > Gastropoda > Planorbidae > Biomphalaria > Biomphalaria straminea. The sequence goes on from JADKLZ010008849.1 coordinate 425, forward strand.
CTGGGAGAGCAGAAACTGAGCTTCAGAAATTAAAAGAAGAGTCCTACAGACTTCATCAGCAGTCTAAACATTCCTCAAAAGTAAGTGTTAAGTTTGATAGCAATGTAAATGTTTATTTAAAAAAAAAGTAAACTATGGAAACTAAAAAGTTACTATGGAAGTACAGTTGATGGTACTGTTTTAAATTTACCAGTATTCATGTAAAAATTGCAGACACATCTAAAAGCTTACTATAAGACAAAAGAAACAATTTAAAATTTACATTGAATTAAGCAGTATAATGAAGTTTAGTCTACTGTATATATGCTAGAACTTGTCATTATGCCTGTCTTCCTTTATTTATATCTTTGATTACACATTTACAGAAGTAACATTTTTTGTATATAAATAAAAAATAATAATTTTTTAAACTGAATATAAAGAAATCTTTGAAAAATATATTTAAATCTTTCTAAGTTGAATAGACTATTTTTGTTTTTACATCTATTGATATTTTGTATAGAAACACAGAAGAGATTCCAATCCATTGGATCTAAGTGCTCTCCCTGGTGCTAGTTCTTTAGTTGCCCAAAGAAGTTTGGAAGACGATACAGAGAGTCTGTCAAGTTCCAACATACCATCTACATATCAGTATGATCAAAAACACTATCACAGGTACTTTAGTATGAGACTTTATCTTTATATCTATTATATCAGATCAGCATGCTTGCTCAAAAGCAATATTAATGCCTTGATGAAATGTTTATTAAATTGTCTCATTTCACTGGCACTGAGTTAGCAAGAACCAAGTATGAACATTTAGATTTATAAAGATATTTGGCCAAATGTGGTGACTGTGTCAAGGAATGTTGGGTAATAAATAAACTATTTACATTTCTCTTTTATCTCCTTAAGTGTCAATCTTCAGCGACATGTGTGACATGAAAAAAAAAATATTAAGGTCATATATAATCTTAATTTGTGTGTGTGTATTCTACAGTACACCTAGAGCCCCAACAACCCAGCAGTTGGCACCTACTCCTCTTCCCAGGAAGAACTCCCCAAGGAACTTTGGAGTGTCTCATGTGACTAACAAAAGTAGGAACATTTCTGAACTAGATAGTGATGTGCACCACTTTCCTGGTGATGGTAATAGTAAGCCTCTTTTGCCTGATAGCTTGTCAAGCCTTGTCAGTGACGAAGCTTTACGGCAGCATGAAACATCTGCTCCGCAGCATGGCAGCTCACAACAAATCACCGCAGACAGGCAGCACAGTGAAGAAGAGAAACATGTAATCTCTTCTTCAGCGAAACTCTCAGAGCCTCCAAAATCTGAAGTTTCTAATCTGCCAGTGTGTCCAGCTTGCTCACAAACAATGCATGCTTCACAAAGGCCTGCTTGCCCTGAGAACTTAACAGATTCTTCTCTTCTCTGTTGTCAGTCACATCATTCACCTTCACTAAATGTTTCACAGCCTCTCACTTCTGTCTCGCCTGAATCAAAATCACTGCATGTTGTGCCGCACTCTGTATGTATGGTCACTAATAGCATGGCACAGTCAGCCTCACTAGCACCACTTCAGTCACAACCTTACTCTGGATACACCACAATGAGTTCACCAGTCATGTACCCTGTACTGCTTACCAATGTATACACCACTGATCCAGTCAATCAGACTAGTTTATTGCCCAACCATAAAGTCATCACTGGCACTGAAGTATCAGACAAGTCACTATTTGCACCGAGCACAATACCAGAATTTGCACCCATGTACTATAACAGCACACCTTGGTTTTATAACTTCACTTCAGCTAATCCTTATAACCTCTACACTGATTGGTCAAAGCAGCTTGCACGATCACTGCCTGAACGTTCGCTCAAAGAGGACGAGTCTGATAACAGCTTGTACTTGTCCTATTTAAATTCAAAAGAGATTTCACTGTTTAAAAACACACCTCAAGTAGAGCGAATGTTTGCCAGTGTATTTAATGACTCTCATAACTTACATGGTTTTGAAACTCCTCCTTTGACAGAAGAAAGTCGCAGAACTCCTAAAGAAAGGCAACAAACTAAACACAATTTTTCAGACGCTAAGTTCAGCCAGAAGTTGTCTATGGATGAGAACGGCATCATGTGGGAGTCCAACCATGACACTAGGACACATCCCAGCCAAGACAGACTTAAAAGCAACGATGATACTGACATAGATGAAGACCTATCTGATTTTATTTATGATGCTGAACCAACCCATAAATCGGATTCATCACAATATTTTAATGTACAGAAGCCATCAAAATTTTCTCCACAATTCAAGGAAGTGCCCACTGTAGGAAAAAAGATGGCTAAAGTTTTGAATGCAGAAAATGCCAAGACATACAAATCATCAGCCAGAAATGATTATAACAAACATTTTTCTTCCAATTATCTCCCAAGGTCATCCAACGATTATAGTTCAGAAGAATCAATGGAAGAAAGCCCATTGCAAAAAGCTAGAATGGTACAGAAACGTCTAGAATATTTCACCAACAGCAAACCAAGAGATTTTCTTGTCTCTAAACAGTCAGAAGGTTTTGATGTCAGTCACATGGACTCAGATCTCTCCACCAGCAGCTACCAATCTCTTTATAAACCTAATAACCATGCCAGCTCAACTGTACAGAAAGTCGTAGCTGAAGACACTACAAAACAGGAAGAACTGCAAAGTCTGCCTACAAAGACAAAGACAGAGATAATTCACCCTGAGACTGTTTTAGTACAACAGAAATACCCTGACGTACAACAGAAATACCCTGATGTACAACAGAAATACCCTGATGTACAACAGAAATATCCTGACGTACAACAGAGATACCCCGATATTGTGGAAAAAGATCATGCTAATGAGGCCATGGAGAAAGAAACTGTTGTTAGTAAACCAAGTTTATTTGCAGTACAAGAAATTTCAGATAATAAAAGTAATTTACAAGCTTTAGCATCGCATAAACAACAGTCTATTCAGAATCAAACTCCTGAATTTAATCAATATTCAACTGTTCAGCGTCAACCTGCCGCACAGCACTTCGATTCCATTCAGCATCCAGTGCCTGATCAGCATCACCTTGAACCTCACTCACCACCTCAACAAGTTGACCAGATTAAGGATCATCCACTAAGAAGTCAAGGTTCAGAAGAGTTAGGCACACCTCCACATCTTCCAAAATCTACACTTCTTGAAGCTTTAGAATCAACACCAATGCCAGTGAAGGAAGAGTTGCCTCATCACACAGAAGTCTTGCAAGGACAAAACAATCCACACCCAAACAGTGCTGTAGATGTTTCAAATGCTGAGAATGATGATGAGGATGTATCAGAAACGTCATCGGATGAAGATTATACACAGGCAGATTTAGGCCCTACCAGTATCTCAGCTCGCAAAGAAAGCATAGATGCCTCGACAGATACTGATTTAGAGAAGTTAGCCAGACCTGGTTATGTGCAGAAAGGTCTTGTTGTTAGGAAAAATATTCCAACTGTAAAACATATTCGTAAAAACAAAAGACGAAAGCCACTTATGAAACGAATGCAGTCTGGAGACTCCTCAGAAGCTGATGGTAAGTTAATATTAATGTAAGTTTGTATTTTTGTGGCTAAATTCTTTGGTAAAAGTTATGTACTAAAACTAAAAACATTTTAGTGTTTTTTGTGTGATTCTCTAACATTAGTAGTTAAAGCTAACTCAGCCATTATCTCATTTATAGCGAGATATGTTTTTGGTATTATGGAGAAAAAAAGGTTTTTATACATTGGATGAAGACTATTTGTTACATGATCTGAAAGGGCTGGGCTCTGTGTGCTTTACATTTATTGAAGTAGATAAGTTAGATATTCCTGTTCTAGTTTATTTCTAGGATATTTTATGCTACAGATTAAAGCTACAGGTACTCTTGAATATTATATGTTCCGAGAAAACATACTTTTTTTTTTTTAGCAATTTCAATTTGATACAACTGTAATATATATTGATAAACTTTCCAAAACTACAAGTTGTTTCAAATGGCCTTATTATTTTTGAATATTTTATTTTTTGTTTAAACATTTAAAGACATTTTAAACCTAATTTCTTAAAAAAAAACGCATTTAAAAGATGTTAATAAATATTAAATATGTACAAATTATAGATTCATTCGAACCATCCATTAAGTTTGTTTTACAATGTAACGAGTCAATGTGATAATAATAATTAACAATTAAAAATTATACATATAGTTAAGTTTTTAAAAGTAGTTTTATAATTTGTGACTGTTTTATTAAATTTGTACAATGGCAATAGAAATCTCTAAGCTATTATTTGCTTAATAAAAATTATTATTCTAATTTTTTTTTCAGATCTTGATGATACGCAGAGAGAAAGGCGCCATTTCATCAGAAGAATGCGAGTTGCACTTTTCAAAATTTTCTCATTCTTAGACACAGCAACACTTGTGAAAATGTCTTGCGTCTGCAGAGAGTGGTGTAAAGTAAGCCGCCATCCTGCGTTGTGGAAAGTTGTTAAGTTAGAAAATAAAGCCATCTCGTCATCAGTAAGTACTAAAAAAATTATGGTAACAGAAAGAGCATGCTTTACATGTTTAGACATTTACACTAGTTATATTCTTACAAGATCATTATAGTGTCAAAAGTATTGCCAGTATCACAATTCATTGAAATTGTTTGGGTTTATCTGTTAATAGAAATTAAGTTTATTGTTATTATGGAAGCCAACTGTTGGTTGTCATTGTTGGGTCAAGGCTGCTTGTAACTAATTAGTTTATTTTTTATCTTTTTTTTCATTCATACTTTTATTCTCTGTGCATTTCGATGTTTCTATTTTTTTTTTTTTTTTTAAAAGATAAATTTTTTGTTTTACAAACATGGTCAACAAAAAATGATATTCTTCTATTAAAATGTTTGTTTCTTGAACTAAAGCCTGGGAATAAAGGGAAATAATGTTAAGCTCAATTAATGTGCCCCATCAGCATCCCCCCATGTCATTCTATTTACCAGGAGATTAATTGTCAAGATTCTTGTCAAGATGGGTTTCACGGGTCTCTCTAGGGGCTAGACTAATGCAGTAGAAACGAACTGTAATTAAAAGTTTCATTTAAAATAACATAATTTTAACTTTGAGTTAATGGACATTACCTAATTGAACATTCAGAGAAATATTTTACCTAATTGAACATTCAGAGAAATATTTTTACGTATTTGGGAGAAAAATTTAAACACAAAAAGAAATGAAATGCCCTCACATTTGATGACTTTTTTTTTAAACAAGGGAAGTAATTTAGTAGTATATGAATCTTAATTTATTTCTCTTTTTGAAGTGTACAATGGGCTCTAATAATCAGTGGCCTAGCTTGGGTGGGGGGGGGGAGAATTCGAAAATCCCCCTTGTGTACAGCCTGAGGGGGGCCCCAAAGTAGTGTTTTTTTTTTCATTAAAAATAAAAAAAAATTAAAATGCAGGGGCCCCCAAAGAGGTCAAGCCCCCTGGGCCCATAAACGATGGAAAATTCCTAGCTATGCCCCTGCTGATAATTCAAAGACAACCCCACTACATGAAGCTAAATAAATTCCACCGCATTAAACAAATGGAGAATGTCACATTGTGTTTTTTACAGAGGGCTGTGTACTGTCTCTGAATCATGTCATGCTGATTGGGAGGTGCTTTTAAATCTATTCAATACACTACTTGAACTCAATGTAGTAACACAGCTTTATATTTTAATTCCTTCAGTTTAATGCTTTCAAACTCCTTTGTCAAAATAAATGATTCAAAGCGTATATCACTTGTGCGATGATAAATTGAATAGAAATAAAACACAGTGAAAACACAGAGGATCCATCACAGACTAATACTATTAGTCCAATACAGAATATTTGTAATAATGGGTACTATGACCAATAACTGAACAGTGACCGATCAACCAACATTGATAATACGCTTCACCTTCCTTATATAGTAGGCTGTATCAATCTTTCTGGATTGGTTTTGACACTGATTGTAATTTCTCTCAGGTTCCCATAATTCCACTCTGACCCTACATTAAATTAAAGTTATCCAGAAGGTTCGGCTTTATTTTCTCAGGCACATTCAAAGTAAAAAAAAAAGTTCCCCTTTCAGTTCCCCTTTCAGACCTTGTGGTCTATAGTGCAGATGATGTAAAGGTCATCTGATTCTGTGGCCTACGGTTAACGAGGGTATTACGTGGCCTTTACTTTTCCCCAACTAATGTCAGGTACCCATTAAAGCTAGGTGGACTCAGAGGCGCCCAAGGATCCCGAAAATAAAAATCCCAGTCTTCACCAGGATTCGAACCTGGGACCCCCAGTTTGGTAGCCAAGCGCTTTACCGCTCAGCCACCGCGCCTCCTAGGCACATTCAATGTGACCTAATAATACTGACTGTTGAAGTACAATTGATCAGCCATTATTATGTTTGTGTGCTGTCAAGTGTGACATTGTACACACAAGTGAATCTACCTAAAACTTTAGATACTGAGTTTCACTATAAGCTTTTAGTGTTCACCTTTTAGTTTCACTATTTCACTCAACTTTTTTCAACAGTTTCTCATCACGTTGTCACAATGGTGTACACAGACTGAGTCACTCACTTTAAAAGGTTTGTTCTTAGCTCACTTCTCCATCTAGCCAGTTCACTTCATCAGAGCAGATGTATAAAATATACCAGCATAAGCTTTTATTATTTTAACCCCTTATTAATTAAGTATGAATACCAGAAAAGGTGAGATATATTTGGAAATGTTTCAAAGAATATAAATTATAGCTTTTGCATAGCGCTACTTTCATGGTTACAGTATGTTTAGAGCGCTTTGGTTCAATCTCGTTTGTTGACCAGCAGGGGGTATCTGGGAGAAGGTTTTCCGTGCTGCTTTTAGGTGCTCAGTAAACACAACACTGCTTGAGTCAGGTGTCAAACCTCGAGCCCCCTTCATAGGTAGCCAAGCCAAGTTCAAGCATACGTGGCCTCTTGACCACGCTTCCCAGCTAGTTAATAGGCATCCCATTTGAAAGTAAAAAGTTTAGTTGGTCTAGTCTTATTGTTGTTACATCTTTAGTACTTCACTCTCAGCTGTATCTTGTTCAATAAAATACCAGGTCTCTTTGTGTGGGTAGAAGTCATTAGTGATTAGAAATGAAATCCCAGGAAATTAATTGTATGGTTTATGTTTATGTTACACAGCTGAACATGCCTATTGGTGAGATCTTGTGGATTGATATTGTTGATTACTATAGTTTTTAGAAACATGTTGTTTTTATATTTATAATTAACCCACAGGAGGACAAAAAGAAGTTGAGAAGTTTTGATGTCAAGTACACATTTTTTTTTACTTTAGTTTGAAAAAAAAAAAAGAAGTTAAATTAAATCTTTAGGATAAAATGTTTTTGCAAAATTTGCTTGAAGTTAACTGAAAAAAAGTTTGTTTTTATTTTCTTTTTTAAAATTTTTCCTACAAAATTTTATCTAATTTCAATAAGAATTTTTAAAAAATTTCTTTTTTTTTTTCTGTGTGTCCAGATTTTTTTTTTTTTTAATTAAAGTTCATTGAAATTTTATGATAATTAATAAAATAAACTTGTATACAGTGAGATATTGAACATCAGATAGATAAAACACAACAATAATGGATTAGAGGAAGTTAACACTAATGAGTTTTTTTGTAACTAAAGTTGTTATATTTATCATTTAATCTAAACCTAAAATGTCACATTGGAACATTCTTCACAATATTTTCTTTATGGCTAATGTCACTCTGACAACCTACTTACTATTCAGTGGACCAGTGTAATATATTGTGTTGTCTTTGTTTTATGTTAGCCACAGCAGAAAGTTAATTGTAATAATGAAAAACTAATACCTTGAAAAACAAAATAAGTCAATCATTAATTAAAACATAAAATTGTGTTAAGTAGCTCTTAAAGGCATGAAGAAAATTCAACAAATGCTTGCACAATTTCATTCTTCTAGTTTTGAATGTGTACACTTTTTGCCTCCTTAAGTTTCTTTCAGTCAAGATGAAAAGTTTTGTTTCTAATTTGGATTCCTTTTTAAAAATTTAGACTTTCATTTTCATGATACAAGCATTATATTAGGAGTCTGTTGTTCGCTTTGATTTTTTTTTTCTAAGTATATATGATATATACCAGTATTATAAATGAATTTAGTTGTACATATTTTTTTCATTGTGTGTTGTCTTTATTTTAATATGCAGTGCACTTTGCCCTAAGCATTACATAAAAGATACCTCTGAAATATCAAATTATTAAGTGGAATATTTTTCAACATTCCTGAGAGAAATGTAGATTTTGAATGGACGTTGATGCAGTCTAGGTCTGGCTTATCACGTTAGGATATAGTTTAGATTTGAGCAGAGAAAAAAGCTGTGAAAAAAAGCTTGTAAGCTTTATAGATAATTTTAAAAATCTATACAAAAGTATAAAGATAGCAATAAACTAACTGCTCTTCCTTGAGGTTGACTTTTCTTTCTAATGAAAACATTTTCAGTTTTTATTTCTTTCCGAATTTTCATTGGGTTTTGTTCTTGGGTCTGAAGAGAATCTTAAGGGACCAAACAAACTGATTCTGGAGCTCAAAGTTTGCCACAGTTTGTTTATATAAATGTAACAGTTCTAGAGGTGTCTGAAAGACAAGCTTTCTGTCTCATTCTCTTGTCTAAGGCTGATTCTTTTAATTTGCTCTCAGCGAGGTTCATACCAGCTACACAGTCTGTCTCAATGCTCTTCGGTTTAGCATAATGTCCTCTTATCTAGCATAATGTCTTTTGATCTTGTATAATGTTTTCTGATCTAGCAAAATGTGTCTTCTGAAAGTTCTGATCTATCAAAATGTCTTCTGAAAGTTCTGATCTAGCAAAATGTCCTCCTATCTAGCAAAATGTTCTATGATCTAGCATAATGTCCTCCTACATACTTTCATATTGGTTAGATCTTGCTAACAGACATACAGACATCTCTGTTAGTCTTGGGCATTCCTTAGATCTGACTCCCCTCCCCAAGCTCAGCATAGAGAATATGCTTAACATTCTTCCATTCCAAGGAAATCTTCTATGGATGTCCTCCTATTTTCTAGCTAATAAGCTTTGAGAATCTGCTAGCACTTCTCCTGTATTGTTAACATATAAAAAAAAAAGTAAAGTTCCCTTTTCAGACCTTGTGGTCTATAGGGCAGATGATGTAAAGGTCATCTGATTCTGTGGCCTACGGTTAATGAGGGTGTCATGTGGCCAGCACAACGACCAACCGCCTTTACTTTTCCCCAACTAATGTCAGGTACCCATTAGAGCTGGGTGGACTCAGAGGCGCCCAAGGATCCCGAAATATAAATCCAAGTCTTCACCAGGATTCGAACCCAGGACCCCCGGTTCAGTAGTCAAGCGCTTTACCGCTCAGCCACCGCGCCTATTGTTAACTTATATTTTAATATTATTACTTTATTTTGAGCTGAATCCGAATTGGTTTTCATTGTTTGATAAATCATAATCTTAGTCTGCAAACCAAAGACCTGACTCAATGTTGGCCTTTGCCAGCTAATAAAACCATCTTTTTGTATATTTCTATTACTATTTTGTCTTTGTCAGGTAGAAATAGACAGTACCTCAAATAGATCAGCCTAATCAAAGAAATCAAACTGTTTCTCACTGACTTATTAAAATTATCTTTAGCCTTCTTAATAATTATCATTAGGCTTAAACATGTTTTCATTGTACTCAAACTGTTACTTCCAACTGAAGGCAAATTAATTTTTTTTTATTTACATCTTAACTACTATAAAGTAAAAGTAAAATTCCCCTTTCAGACCTTGTGGTCTATAGGGCAGATGATGTAAAGGTCATCTGATTCTGTGGCCTACGGTTAACGAGGTTGTCATGTGGCCAGCACAACGACCAACCGCCTTTACTTTTCCCCAACTAATGTCAGGTACCCATTAGAGCTGGGTGGACTCAAGGGCGCCCAAAAATTCCAAAATAAAAATCCCAGTCTTCACCAGGATTCGAACCCGGGACCTCCAGTACGGAAGCCAAGCGCTTTACCGCTCAGCCACCGCCCCCTCCTTAACTGCAATATATTATTGTAAAATACCTGTTCATGTTTTTCTTATCCAGTTAAAACATTCATGTTTTAATTAAGGTGAAAGTGTGCAAACATAAAAAAAACAACCTCACTGTTGTTTTTTTTCAACAAAACTAATCAGTTTATTTTTATTTATATAACTTAAAACTTTCATGATTAAAAAAGTGATTACATTACAGTATCTCATGCTCTGGCTCTATTGATGTCCACAATGTGCAGCATGTTCAGTCAAAATCACATATTTATTCCCTATTTATTGCAGTTAGTGTTGTATTCATTGTTTTTTCATGTTGATAGAATCAGTTGATCTGCTTTAGTTTACATTTCAGTAAAATCAAACTGTAGATTTAATGGTTTAATCCACGTAGATAGATATAATAATTTAATTACTGCTATTAACTTTTTTTTTGATGATATTTAATAATGTACTTAATGTACTAAAACTTAAGCTATACTTTAATGCACCTGTACATAAAAAGTTAAATAGTTCATCTATTTTTTGTTATTTCTAATTAAATTTAATTCTTAAAAAATATCTGCATTTATCTTCTGTTTAGGAAGTGATTAAAAATGTATCAATTCTTTTAAATACAAAATTTGAAATTCTTTTAGTATGGTATCTGGCACAAAACTTACACTTAAGTTTTTGATAGAAAATTTTAACTTTGAAAGAGATATTTATAGCTTCAGTATTTTTACTTCATTTAAACAAAAACAACTTATCTAATATTTAAAATTCTAAACAGGACTCACTGGGCGACCAATTAGTGGAACAGAGTCTGCAGAAGAATATACCAACTCAATTAGGTAAGATATGCAGGAAACATTTTTCAACTTATAAATTTCCATTTTTCAATTATATTAAATACTTATATAGTTAGTGTGTAAATGTTTGAAAATAGTAAATATATATCGTAGTAAATATGTATGGGGAAAATCACTAGAGATGCAGCGGAGTACAGAGATAAGAAATATGGAAGTAGTTTAGTGACATCTATGAAGTCAGTTACTCTAAAGACATTAAGTTATATGATCATGTTTTCATTTTGTCTGGACTTGGTCCAGTACTAGGGCATCGATGTTACATTAATTGGGCATTGACATTGAACTGGTTCCTCTTTCATTGGATTAGTAAAGTTTCCCTTTCAGACCTTGCAATCTATAGGGCAGATGATGTAAAGGTCATCTTTTTCTGTGGCCCATGGTTAACGAGGCTGTCATGTTGCCAGGACAGTGACCAACTACCTTTAATCAGAGGCGCTCTAAGGATCCTGAAATTAAAAATCCCAATCATAGCTAGGATTTGAACCCAGGACCCCATGGTTTGGAAACCAAGTGCTTAACCTTGCTGCCTCCTTCATTGGATTAAACCTTGTGATTTTTTTAATCCAATAACATTGTAACATGATTCATTTGTTAGTGCTTTGGATGTATAGTAAATGATTACTTGTAAATAGTTAAGACAAATCATCAAATAAATAACTTTATATTAAACAATAATCTATGTGAGAGGCCAACAGCTTAATTGGATTTAAGCAAAATACATTCACCTAAGTAAATACCAAAAACTAAACATTGTTTCTCTCTGTTCAGAGGTAGTTTGGAAGCTGGTTTAGAAAGATTTTTATCCTCCTGTCAGAACACCATCACACATGTTTGTATAGATCAGTGTGATAACATTCTTACAGACAAGTAAGTTTCATTTTTATGTTTAAGAAAGTAAATTGTATGACATTAACATTGTCTTAGTTTGTCTTAGCTAGAAAACCTGTTTTCTTTTAAAAGACATGAGATCTTATCAGGGCAGAGCTCAAGTAGGTAATTTAAGTATTTTAAAAAGCTTCATCTAGTTACAGAAAAACTTAATCTACTTTAAATTGTTTCCCATTATTTAAGGGCTACACATGCAATATTCTTCTAAACCATTTATTCATATCTTATTATTTTCATTTTACCTAAAAAAAAAACTCCTATTTCCTTGAACAAGGACACCAATGATGGGGAATTGACTCAATTATTGGGAAAATTTAAAATTTACTGCTAAGAAAATATTAACATTTTGATGCCTTATTATAACAGATGTCTCTGGCTAGTGAGTGGCTACTGCCGTCTACTGACCGAATTGACCTATCAAAGCTCTGTGGACTGTGTCACACCTCAGCTAATGTGGGCCCTTGGTGGTGGTTGCCCTGGAGTGACATCATTGTTTATTCAACCCAAACCTCCATTGTGAGTTTCACTTTCTGTATTTTTTTATTAGATTTATTGCATTGTTTTTGGTCTATAATTAACAAAATCTAAGTATAAAGTTTTAATGATTTAGATAAGGTGCACAGGTCTTTTAAAATATTATTTTATTTTTAATTATTAAATTAAAAATTGTGTGGTAGGGACTGATACTTAAGTGCTAGAAAAATTCAAGGCCTATCAGGAATAGCTTCAAGGACATTGTGAACGTTGTTGTCTAAGGGTTGGATCACTGGTGAGCAAGTCCAAGCCTCTGTTCAGTCTTTTGACAGGAAGACAGAAAACTCTCTGTAGCACTAGCATAAAAAACTCAAAAGGACTCAACTCAATCAGATAGTTAATCACTTTATTAAGCTACTGAACACATTCAAGAATGTGAATTAGATAATCAGCACAAATCAGACTACCTATGTTAGATAGGAAACACAAACTATCTACTCTAACACAAAGTAAAAGTAACCTCTCAATAAAATCAAGTCACAAACTTTAACTCCCCCTCTCCGACAATTCTCTCTCTCTCTTATTGCTCCTAGCATAGTGTCTATGCAAAGCAGACAAAAGTTTATTGTCATTGACACTTATACAAAACCTCAATAAGCTTCAAGGCTATGCTTGATTTTAAAATGGTTAATATATGCAAAACCTGTAACTGTGCCTCAGCAGTTATAATCATTTTGAATATATCTGCTTTCATTTGAAGATGAGTCCAAACAAAATATTATTTAAGGAAAAAGTAGTCTTTTCTATTCTTGTCATTTTTAAAACAGTTTACATCAGGCATTTTGAAAATGAATTTTGAATTCACAGAAATTATTTTACTTCAATATGCATTTATTATACACAACTAAATGAATGCCTGAAAGTATTAAGTATAAACACTGTGAAAGTCAAAATTGTATTAAACCCGTATCTTATTTAAAGAAATTTTTGTCTGCTATGGTAACAATAACTTATTAATACACTTTGAATGTTAAAGTTATAATATTAAATGTATTAAGTCTAATGATCTGATGCAGTTACAAAAAATATTTATAAAATTTCTCCTTTGAGATAACAATGATAGCTTTCATTTACAAATTTTGTGAGATTCCAGGTTAAACATTAGACAAGTAATATTGTGTTACACATATATAATGTTCAAGAAAGATTTTAAAAAAAGAGCATCATTTACTTATGTATTTAAGTGGAAGACATTAACCAGACTAAAAATGTGTTCTTTGTAGTTCAGGCTTTATTTTTAATTTTTTAAAACCATTTTTTAAAAAGTTTCAACCATTTTTTTTGTCATTTTTATTTTTTTCATTTTTACAAAACAATAATTGTAAGAAGTTACCTGACTCGAAAACCAATAAAGTTAGAATAACCGCTTCCAATTTTAACTCCTTTAATGTCTGTCTGCCTATCGGCTTCCACCCATACTCTGTCACCTGCGTCAAGTTCCAGCAGTACTGAGGTGCTCGACTGGGCATTTTTAGTGCCACAGGTTGAACACAGGGCTGTACTTTTATTATTGTGGATTATACCAAGACAGAGTTCACCAGGAGAGTCTGCATTGACAGAGATGGAAAAAAAATAGATCCCACTGACTGGTGCTTCAAATACTGCATCCTGTTGGTTAAAGCAGCCCCACTTATTTAGACTAGGTGTTGAAAATATTAATTTCTTTTTTGGTAGTATGGTGTAAGATGAGGATACATTAACAGAGAAGACTGGCAAAACATTGGACATCTCATTAGCCATATCAGTGTCATCATCTGAAATATTAAGTTATTGATTATAGCAAGCGAATCAGGGATTGATAGATACTAGAGTGGTAGTTTATACTCAAATCATAAGTAATACTGCATTAATAGTGGAAACTTAGGTGATTAACAATATGTAAGTTGTAAATGATGCTCCTAACTAGAAATAGCTATAATGGTGACTGAGATATAACATTAAAGAATGTTGAGTTCTAATGTCAATAAAGACATTTTTTTTCTATAGGGTTTAAATTTGAGCTGTATTGTCAGGCACAATGGCCTATGAGCATTTGTAACATTTGTTATTATTTGTCCATTTTTTGTTATATTGCAAGCCAGCTTTTCTTTGGATAACCTTTTCTTTGTTCTCACTCAACTGGACCTTGAAGAATAACTTTTGATAGTGAGTCTTGCCTTACAATATGAAAAAAAAACAACTCAGATTTTGTCTCTGCATAGTATTAAGGAGTTCCTCCAGAGTGTTGATTTGTAAACGTACAAACTCATTTGTCTTCTTTTCCTGATGTCAGATACACAGCATTTTTTAATAGCATTTACTCTCAAAGACTTGAATTCTTCTTTCAGTCTCAGCATTCAGTGTCCAACTTGCACAAGGATGTAGGAGTACAGAGACCACTAGTGAAGAGTAGGCTTTAATTTTACTGGGAAGGTGATCTTACTCTTCCAGATTGTCCACAGTCTTCTTATGGCAGTGGATGCCAAGCTTAAACTGGTTGATATCTCTATTACTGATCCTCAATCTTTTGTAATGTTTGACCCTAGGTATTTGAGTGTCAAGCTTAAACTGGTTTATATCTCTTGTGCTGATCCTCAATCTTTTG
>JADKLZ010008867.1:0-13071 GCA_021533235.1 Biomphalaria straminea
TTTTGGACCTGTGGTTCCAACTCGAGTCACCATGATAGGTTGCCAACCTTTTTTTGGACCTGTGGTTCCAACTCAAGACCCCATGATAGGTTGCCAACTTTTTTTTGGACCCGTGGATCTAACTTGCCGCCCCCTTAATAGGTTGCCAACCTTTTTTTGGACCCGTGGTTCTAACTCGCCGCCCCTTGATAGGTTGCCAACCTTTTTTTCTTCGCCACTCTGACACACTATTTTTAGCACTGCTTCTATTTGACATATGGAAGAGTGCAACATGAGTTCGGAAGTCAACATAACCTATCATTTTAACAAAACTAATTTAAGCTTGTGAAGTCCCTAACTATTTTAGACATCGTTAAAAAAAACAAAGGGAGATCAATCTTTACGCCGCCCGGAACTGAGCCCAGAATTCCTCGCGCTTGAAATGTAGGATTAAATACTGCTCTATAAAACTCCAATATATTTCCGTATTACAAGATCATGAAAAGTCTACGTGTTCATATCCAACTAGCGTCACGCGACTGTAAACATTGTTTTCGTTGGAAACTTTGAAGTTTATTTGATCTCATTCTAAATGCACAGTTTTTATAAGTGTAACAGTAACATTAGCAAGCTAGGTGTACGCTCTCAGTAGATATTTATATTTTGAAGTGCATAGAAAAATTGAACATACAAAGATTAATTTCTAAACTTTAGAAAAAAAAAGTAAAATTTCAAAACTGCAATGTACTTATGAAAATTGCGCTCGCTATAATTTTTAGGCTGAAGGAGTTGTGATAGAAGTAAGCTATCGGAAGGAAATACTTTAAGACAAGCAACAATTTCCTAACCGTAACAGACTTTCACAAAGCCGTGTAGCTGGGCCAGCTTAAAAAAACTGATGGTTTAACAATGTGACCAAAACACGGTCCTTGTATATATATGGCTCCTTCTGTCTTGGAAGACAATGGATGCGCCCAGATGAGTCACTGGCTTTGGTTACGTCTTGAGACGGGGCAGAATCTGGAGTGGCTGATCAAGGTAATTCTGGATCGGCAGAATTTGCCACATTTCGTGCATGTATATTCATCTGTCCTAGGGCTAGCTGATAGAGCAGCTTTCTTTTTCTTTCTCTTAGCCTATGCAGCTTCGTTTCTTTTGCATTCAGTAATGTTCGTACCAGCACGTACAGTCATTATCTCATCCCACATACTTTGGTCGATCCCCGTGGCTCTCATGTCTCGTCTGTAGGCATCTCTGTAAGATAATCTTGGGTCTGGCTCCCTCTTCAAGGGCAGCGTATAGGATGCCTTTAGGGATACTTCCATCTGGCATGCGAGTGACATGACCGAGCCAGCGTAGTCTTCTCGAACTAATGTCAGGCATGCAATAAAGTTGAGTGGACATCGGGCGTCCTAAAAAAACCCGAAGTATCAAACCCCAGACTACCACTTTTTACTCTGTTCGACTAACGCTGCACCAAATGCGGTTACACTCCCCCCCCCCCTCCTTTCTGAACTCAGTGAAATCAAAACTGATCTACTTAAACTAATACGCCCTATTCAACAAATCAAGGTATTAATAACATCCAGGGGAAGATTACTCTCGCCTCCATACTAGCGTAGTGTAAAGTGCACGCGACACAGCCTATTGTATAACACTGATAACAATAATGAGCATTTGTGTGTGTGAGAGTTTTTGGTAGTGTTGCTGCCAGGGGGCGAAATCAAGAGAACAAAATGTGTGTGTGTGTGTGTGTGTCTGTGCTACATATTTTTTTCAGCTTAGTTTGAGCTCGTCCCAGCCAAGCGTATAGCAAACAATACAAAACAAACAATCCACTTAGCCGGAACAATAAGCCGGAAACAGGACGGAGAAATAAATTAATGAACTGTGCAGGGCAGAATAATACGAGACGTACTGTGACGTCATTTCAGGGATTGATGATGTCGTCTCCAGGAGGAACAAAACAACGGGAATCAGGAAATAAATAAACGACAAATTTAGAGAATTGAAAATAAAAACTCAGAAAAAAAAACACATAAAAAAATAGAATGAATGATTGAGCTCGTCATACAACTTAGTACAAGCACAATATAAAGAATCATTTTAGAAAAAAAAACTCCACATCTATAACTATAGATCTAAATAATGTAGATTTTTTTTATTTACATTTTTCGATATCCTCAAACAAAATAATTTATTACAAAAAAATAAATTGACTGATTGGTTATTTTTTTAATTCATATTTTGTTAGGTGCAATCATAGACATAAATAAATATAGATTGGACAATAAGAGAGTTTTATGAAGGGAAAATTAGTGATTTGTAAATTAGTGTATTTTACTATACAGCATGAGCAGTATAAAAGTTAAGTATTCATATCTATTTCAGCCATAACCTATATAAGTATTACAATATTTTCACTAATGTGTTGTTGTTTTTTTTATCTCTTAGCGTGACTGTAATATTAATTAATCATAATGTTCATTTTTTGTTCTGAAACTGATTTTTAATTTTAGCTTATTTATACATTCTGCTGAAAAAATACCTAATTTCACTAATTCCAGTCTATATTTATTTATGCTATCTTTGTTATTTTTTGAATGAAAATAGTGCGGATTTGGATACACCATTTTCCTTTCACACCATGCTGCTTAAATGAGGAGGCAGTGTAGTTTTGTTTAATCTCTAAGACTGAAGATCGTGCAACTTGTCAGATTTCGGAAATCCGAATCCAATGGATATACATGTTTTCAAGTTACATAAAGTTACTTCCTTTTTCCAGTCTATATCTGTCTATGGGTGCAATAGATAATTAACTTCATCCGAGAAAACGAGTGGGAGAAATAATATCAACAGTTCTATAAGGGGACCAAACCTACTTATCTTATCTTATTACTTATCTTATCTTATTATTATGATTACTGTAGGATTCATTTTTCGGTATCAAACAAAAAAATTAATCAGCAGTAGTTAATTCTCTGATTGTTTTTTATTAATTTATTGATTCATGTTGATTAATATTTGTGCAAAGTTTCAACTTGATCCGAGAGTGAATGTGGAAGAGATAACGTGCACAAACTTTTGACCAGACAGACAGTGGGACAGACAGTGGGACAGACTGAGTTGATATGAGATTTGTAAAAAAAAAAAAAAAAAAAAAAGGCAAATAAAAGAAAAATAACTAAATTAAACATTTTAATTATATATGAATATGTGACTTAAAAATAAAGAAAAGATAAAGAAATAAATTGGCCAAAACAGGGATAGAACCAACAGCATATACATTTATAGCGCGATGCTCTATCGTCTTCGCTAAACAGCAATACTGGTTTGTACAAAATTTCAGCTTGAAATAAGCGAATCTAATTTTTTATGTGCTTTTTACTACATTCTATCTTTTACCTTTTTATTTTTCTAAGAATACAAACTTGTTAGCTAATAGAAGGAATTAAATGGAAATGACCATTAAAGAAATGACCACATATAGGGTCCAGTATGGTATGAATACCTTTGATGTCAAAGTCTGGATACTACTTTTGTGACGTTCTTTCAGAAATGACGTGCATTGCGCCCTGGCCCAAAACGGCCCAACGGTGCATGAGTTCAATCTAGAGACAGTCGCGACAAGACTGGATACATTCGTAGATTGAGTGGATTTTTTAAGTTGTTCACATTTTATTTTATTTGCGAAAAAAAATCTTTTCTGAAAGATGAAAAAAAAATTAAACCAACGACGTAACCCCCTTTCCTCTGTTATGGAGTGTGTGTGTGTGTGTGTGTGTGTGTGTGTTTATGTTTCTATGGTAACAATGAGAAAATAACGATTGGTTGATGGCCAGCCAGTGTGAATGATGCAAGATAAGGGGCACTGTCGTAAGCAGTTTGGGACAGTTTGGGCAGGCCAGACGAGGATGCCAGAGTGTAAAGACATGAGAGTTATGGAAACTATGAGTTTTGTTCATTTCATCTCTATTTAATTTGTATTTAGTTTTGTTCATAAAGAAAACACCACAATGTATTTCTCTACCAATGCTACAAATCAACCCCGTTAACAACGCGATATAAGGAAGCTGTATTTAACATAAGAATATAAACAAGTGGAAGGCTGAGATAGAAATAAATTGAGAAACAAAACAGGTCAGGGACGCCATATAAAAAGGTCACAGTTGCCAACCAAAAAATAAAAATCAGTGCCAAAAAAAACGAAAAAACTTTAAAATTTGATTTTACAGTGCTAAAAAGTGCATTCAAAATTATCGTTGACTTTTAAAATACAGAGATCATCACCGGATACAAAAATAAGTGAGCTATTTATAGAAATCCGACATCTATGGAAGTAGATCAAACTAGAGTTGCCCCTATTCATAGATATCTGGCACCGATGGAAATATCTTAAATTAGACTATTAGACTTCTCATTTGATATGGTACAGTAATGAGCGCCATTCTTAGTAATATATGGGCTCTTTGTATGTTATTGGACCCAAACATACACACACATAAACATGCATATTTTACATCTACCAAATAATTGAGAATTAACAGACACGAAATAGAATGGTTTAGAAAAAAATAAATTTAAATTATTTTTGTTCGTTCAGTCTTTCCCTGTGTTTAGAGAGACCCTAGTATCCGTGAGGCCTGAATATGTGTTCCACGAATAGCTGAAATCATTAACTAGTAGGCCGCCACGTGAATACAACAGTAAAAATAAATAAGCAAAGTGTTTCGCTAAATACTTAGAACGTGAGATATGTTCCGTTGAAGAGTTTGAAAAAACACAGTGTTACCTTATTCATCAAGTGAAATACTTTACTCCCCTTCCCGTTAATATTCGGAATAAAAAACAATGAATTTTTTTATAGGTATAAAATTATTCTTGCTTCCTAAATAAGACATCGGGATGAATATTCTGTTCATCATCAATTTATATCAATAAATATAATTTGTCAATCAATATCTATTTATTTTGTCTTAAATTTGAACCTTCTGTGTACAGAATAAAGTAGTTGTTGATAAGCTATTCATTTAAAATGTTATAAGTTTTAAGCACTGCAGAACAATGTCTAGAAATCGTTCATTTACAGCAGGAATCGCTCTGGAAAATGAAGGAAATATTAAAATGATCGCTCTATGAAAGCGGCGCAACTATATCTAGAATCGGTTGAAGCATTCATGATTAACATGATCAAGTTTACATTCATTAAAAAAAAAAACAAGAGTCAAAAGTTAAAAAGAAACAATTCAAATGTACAATGTTATAGACCTAACTGTGACATAGGGCATAGGGTATGGGATTAATAATAAATGATAAAGACATAGATCATACATTTGTTACTAGCATGTATACTAAATCTTATTTGAAAAGAAATAGACGACTAATTAGCGATAATATTGTAGAATTAATACAATAATTATCCGCTACTCTTGAGATATTGAGCTGGCACTGATCTTCTATTTATTGTCCCTGACTTCAATTATTATAGCTATTGATTTCTAAAGCTCAATTTTTCTTTGTTTTTTCTCTTTCGTTTTTCTTTATGTTCCATAATATTACCCCCCACATATCGCAACATCGCGCCCCCCTTCGTTACCTAGGTTACTGTATTTTGTTGCATGTAGACCGGAACTTAAAAAATTAAAAACATAGGCCTAAACAAAGATCAGATTACTCTGATTGAGCGTGAATCTCTCTATTGACATCATGATAATAATGATCTGAATGTCTCGTGTTTATAAATAATGCTATCCAGTTGAAGTAAAAGATCATCGCTATTTGATTTTATAAATCTTCCACTTAGAAATTCTGGAACAAATTTTGAATTCAACTATTCCACACATTTTTTTTTGTTTATTTGTTTTTCAATCAGATCTAGTTTATCTAGTGTAATGTATTTTTTACATAAAGAATCTAAAATACATTCGATCTTTCCGTAGCTATGTCTAGAAATGTTAAATCCGAAGCTTCGAATCTCCCTTAAACCCTACTATAGAAGAACAACTCTATGGAGAACTGCCTGCTCTGGAAACCACTGCTCGGTTCGTCTCAGATTACTGATCTGAACCCTCCAACCTAAAAAAAAAAGTGAGAACGAAGATGAAGAGACAGATTGGTACGACGCCGCTGTAAACACTTGTTAGTTCGACCTATAGATACACTGAATCTATTTCTCGAAAGAACGCAAGTATTCAGTATTTTAATTTTTCGCATTTCTTTCCCTCCGTCTGTGAAGGTTATCGCTTTTTAATTGAAATAATGAGAAATTGAATGACCATATTTTTAGTGCTTACTTGTTTTACGTGAGGACATAGTATAGAAGTATCATTGGTTCAATTTGACGTTTTATCGAAGCTATTTGGTTAATATGTACGACTGAATGCATGACGCGTAGGACGTAATCATCTTCCTTTTTGAAATAACGTCTGTATTATATAAGATAAGATAAGAATAAATACAAGCTCGCTAGAAGTTAATACGAGACGTCGGAGCCTGGCGCAGCCGCTCCATCAGCCACCTTAACACGCCTCGTCTTTCAAAGGCGTAGCTAGGAATTTTCCATCATTTGCGGGCCTGCATTTTGCATAATATTTAATATTTGATGTAAAAAAAACATTCATTTGGCCCCCCTCCCTCAAGTGGGGGCCCGGGGGGATTTTCAAATTCTCGCAACCCCCTCCCCCCCCCTAGCTACGTCTTCTAGCATGCATGCCTAGAGCTTGTCTTTCTTCATGTGTGTTATTGAACGACTTGTCAGAATTGTAAAAAGATATATAATTTAAAAACAAAAATGAAAATTATAAACAGCGTGTTTTACATAGTAACTGAATAGATCGAGATAATATTTATGTTTTTGGCTAATGAATATGTAATGAACAGGATTTATGAGCTGCTCGTAGTTCGGATAATCTGAACATCTAATTTATTCACCTGTAAATTTATGCGTCGCAGCAACGCGTCAATGTGATTTTTTTCTGACTTATCACTAATATTATGTATTTATTCATTTCATTAGTCTGATTGTTAACAGAGCATTTAAAGATTATAATGCGGATGCGGATTAAAAAGGATGTTATTAGGTTTATGCGATGAACAAGAATAAGACACTGGAGAATTAATACACTTACACACACAAAGCAAGGCTGGGCGAATTGTTCTAACTTGTAGAACAAAAAATTTGGTGTTAAAAGTGGACTAATCCATTCGACTTAATGATAAGCCGTCCTCACGTTATCTTGTCATTCTTATGCAATGGACTAATCTTTTCGACTTAATGATAAGCTCTACTCGTCTTGTCATGTCATTGTTATGCACAAAATGGCGGGGATGCTGTTACCACTAATATCTCTATTTATATATTTAAAAAAAAAGCTAGACATCTGCTTCTTAGATTTAGACCTGCCTCGATTAAAAAAAACAAGCTTTTATTGCAGATTTTAAAGCCTTTCATTTACGTGCACTTCCGGGACAAAGAGAATACAAAATGTGTTTAGAGCACAGACCTATATATACATTTACCTAATTTATATAGGTATGTGGTTTACATATATTTTGAGTTCTAGGACTAATAATAGTGATTGCTCTTCTCTCAACATGGCAGCCTCGTAGTTAAAACAAATGAAATAGTTCTCTTTAAGATGACGAGTTCTGATTAAAGTCTATTAGTTTGTATCAGAATTAGAATGCTGCGATATTGTAGTCAGGCGAGAAGATAATCTCTAGATCTATGTATCGACGTTTGGACTTCGTGCGTGGCCAATAAAGTGTCGGGTGTCGAAGGACAAACTGTCGCCTAAGACCGAATAAAACATTGCAACCCATTCGAATTACTTAGACAAAGAAAGGAGCGAGTTGTTAAAATCAACCAGAAAAACAAATGACTTAGGGCTCAAATCGTTACTGTTACTGAACACGCACCACTAAATAAACATACTAATATGCATTAAGGCTTAAACCTTTTTTTCGAATATAAAAAAAAATCAGAATTGGAAATATGATAATTTCTTTCTTTTTTACCACATAGAACTTCAATTGAGAACATTTATTATAGAAGACCTGAACACTGATATAGGTACAGGTCTACACTGGCCACACGTTGCAGGATACGCAGACCTAGCTGGGACCTACATATTTCGTTGATGCTATCGCAGACAAAGCCATATATCTAAGCAGTTCTTTATTCGCCTTTGAATACTTGCAAGATAATAAAATAAGGATTGTCATCTTAATTTTTTTATATTAATTGTAACTTTATAAATTGACTTTATTTTAGAAAGTATGTTCAAAATGTATGCCTGATTTTGAAAACATTTTTAGACTATTCCCTTTATTTCTTTATTATGTACGCCTAACGCTTAGTTCGTGTTCTTCGACTCAAGGGCGGAAACAAATCCTTACTGACCGCACATACATATACTACAATACAAACACAATACAGAGGCGTTTACTCACCCAAAAGTTCTGGATGGTGCGGGTGAATTCCGGGGTAGTGAAAGTACGGCGACGGCCGGTGGGGCGCAGGAAAGCTGACGGGCCCCGGGCGGCTGAGGATGCTGTCTATGCTGAAAGGGCTCCCGGCCACAGTCCTCGGGGCCAGCATGGAGCTGAAGGTGGACTGGCAGGACTTCAGGTGCTCCGCCGTCAGAGCCGCCGAGAGGCCGAGCCCACCGTAAAAGTACGTGAGTGGATGAAGGTGGTGGGGGAAAGGGAGGCTGTCCAACACCCTGGCGGCGGACGGGTGGAATGGCGAAGGGCGGGACGTGACATCTGAGACCATCTTAAGCTTGAGCTCCTTCTGGAGGCGCTCGTCGAAGACCAGGGGCGGCACACGAGGAGTGAGGTCCTTCTCTGGTGATCGCAACATGATGTGGTGGATCACTTGGGGCAGCCACAAAACTTAAGAGCAATCAGTATATCCACAGTTGTTAAGGATGGGACCACTCTTGGTTTGAAGAACGCGCTGTGCACAAGTTGGAGAACAACCTCAGCTTAATTAGTTGGAAGATTCCAGAAGATTCCACAAGATTCCAAAATGTGTCTTGACTTCGTTTTAAGTCATTTTCCTTAAAAAAAAATAAAAAAACAACAACATTTTAACGTTGCCACATTTGAAAGACATTTTTCTGCTAATAAATTCATACACATAAAGCGGTAAAGAGCTTGACCTCCGAACTGGATGTCCTGGGTTCGAATATTGGTGAAAACAGGAATGTTTAATTTCGGGAACTTTGGGGGGGGGGGCCTATGAGTAAATCAAACTCCTGACATTATTTGAGGGAAGGGGGGGGGGGTTAAAGCGGTTGGCCTAAAAACACAAAATACCTAGGTGTTATAATAAATGAAAAACTGTCATGGAATCCCCATATTGATGAAACTATAAAAAAAATCAAACAAAGCATTAGGGTTTGTTAAAAGAAATTTCTATAAATCAAATAAGAATATAAAACTTTAATGCTATTTGATCTTGGTTAGGCCAATAATAGAATATGCATCCTCTGTTTGGGACCCCTCAACCCAGGAAAACATTAAGAAACTGGAACAGACACAAAATAGAGCAGCGAGATTCATAACAAACGAATATTCACATTTCACTAGAGTAACACCTTTGGTAAAATCACTTAATTTAGAAAGCCTTCAGGATAGAAGACTTAAGAGTAAAGTAACAATTATACACAAAACGCTGAACCATAATCTCAAAATACAAAAACAAAACTTAATAAAATACTCAGAAAGACACAAAGATAAAGGCACATTCCTCATCCCATATGCTAGGACAAATCTGTACAAATGCTCTTTCTTCCCTAGTGCCATTAGAGCATGGAATGGTTTGCCTGAGCTAGCCAGGAAAACCAGTGACTTGGCAGAATTTAAGTCACTGGTAAATATGCATGACTGAATGCATGACGCTTAGGACGTTATCATCTTCTTTTTTGAAGTAACGTCTGTATTATATAAGATAAGATAAGAAGGTCGTTGTGCTGGCCACTTGATACCCTCGTTTACAGTGGGCCACCGAAAAAGATGACCTCTACATCATTTACACTGTAGATCGGAAAGTCCGAGACGGGGTACTTACGGACTAACCTGCATTTATTTGTTGATACTTTGAATTATTGTTGGCACAGTGCTCTTCTCGTTGTTAAGCTTTTGATTGTTACGATCCGCTTAACATTGTTTAAAGCAAAAAAAAAAATCAGGAATATGATTTAATATGAAGCAATATGAAGAAATGTGGAGAGATATAAAGAAACCTAAAGCCTAAAAAAAAAAAGTTTACAAAGACTATTTGTGTGGAAACACAAACTCAAAATCAGTCCCGAAAAGGTCGGCTAATGCAGTTTAAAAAGGCAGGTTTCAATATTTTTAGAAAGAATAACAGAAACTGCAAATTATCAACAACTACGACAACATACAAAAAAGAAGAGACGTGCTCGTGTCGAAAATGTTGACGATACAGTTGTATTGTTCGACTAACAACTTTTTGCATAGTTGATTTTAAAATTAAAAATTTTCGCTTTCAGAAAAGAAAAAAGTAGCCGTTGCATCAGAACTTTGAAAGGTCTAAATATCATGATGTCGGATTTTCCATATCTTTTCTAGTTTATGAGATCTAAATGGGACGGACGGACGAAGGGACAGACAGACCACACAAAAAAATTAAAAGCTTAAAGGAGGAATATAGAAGAATATTTTTGAATAAAAAACTAAACTGAAAAATATCAAGGACGTTATTTGGAAAGATCGCAACACATTTTTAA
Source organism: Biomphalaria straminea (assembly GCA_021533235.1). Classification (NCBI taxonomy): domain Eukaryota; kingdom Metazoa; phylum Mollusca; class Gastropoda; family Planorbidae; genus Biomphalaria; species Biomphalaria straminea. The sequence continues at coordinate 10,737 of JADKLZ010008867.1, forward strand.
AAATTAAAACACAATTTGAGTAGGAATCAGAGAAGTTTCTCAAGATGTTTGTAACTGACTTTAATATAATTAGTAACATCAGGGCCGGTCTTTACAATTGCGAGGCCCTATGCTAAACTGATTGCGCCGGGCTCAGTCTGGGTAGGGATTAGCATAATGTCAAAATTAAGATTTTGTATTAAAAAATACATTCGTCTTTGTAATACATTTTTATTAAAGAAATTTGACAACGCCGTTGTTTGTTTGTTGTTGTTGTTGTTGTTGTTTTTGCGCGTAGGATTGGCACCCCAAAATGACAACTTTGTCTATTTTTCAGGAGATTTTCATAATTTCAGATTTCCAGGGCTTTTTCGTATATTTTCCATTTTCATGAGATCTCCAGGAGGTCCTTGAAAATCCCGGAAACCCTGTTATTATATATAATTTAGTATGTATGTAGTATGCCTATGAAAGTGCGGGGCCCATTGCGGCCGCATAAGTTGCAGTAGCCTGAGGCGGGCCCTGAGTAACATAGATAACGTATCTTTCGATTGGTAGAGAAATGACAACTAACAAAAACGTTCTTTTACAACACAGCAATCATTGAAACGTCTGTATGATTGGTTTCTGGATTCGATAGTTTGTTGTATAGTCTGCTGTCTACGTCTTGTAAAGTATTGATTTGTTTTTTAACTTTATTACCGAATAATAAAAGTCGTTGCCTAGTGATTGTGTCGTTGTCTTAATTTTTGTGTAAACTAAGGGAGGGAAGAGAGGAAGATGCAATGAAATGGAAGTTGAAACACCAAGTCACAATGTAATTTTTAAGTTAAATCGCTTAAATTGTATCATTTGTAAAGGTAATTATATTAGACATTTTTTAAATCAAATTAGAAACATCGGTTATAGAATGAAAAAAAAATGCTATTGCTGTCGTTGAAATGAGTTTTTAATGCTAAAATACATAACTTCTATGAGGAAGAAAAAGATTATAATTAATACTAGAGTTATTTTTCTAGAACCATAAAAGAACAGCTTTTTTTTTTTATCTTTTTTTTTTTTTTTTTTTTTTAATTTTTTTTTCTTTAAATTTTTATTATTGTTATCAATAATCGATGCTACATCATTTCAAATATTCTGTTCATGTTTATTGCTTCTTCAATCAGGCCAACTCGTACGTCGATGTTTACTTGATACGGCAATCTCTCTTCATCGTTAGTCTAGTACAAACATTTATTTCTCAAGATAATTTGATGGTAACATAGACATCTTTTTAGTTTCACAGTAGTTAAACGCAGGGGTTTTTCTTATTTTCTTATTCTGCTTTCTGTTCGTCTGTCAGTCACGTTAAGATCTCAAAAACTGAAAGCGCTAATAAATATCTGATTTCACCGCTTTCTTTATTTCGTCCCAAGGAGTTCAAGATCATTGGACACTTTTGGTGTCTTAAAAGCGAACTCTTTGGTTCTTAAAGTTACATATACAGACAGATCCAACGTTCGTGCATGTAAAACATTTAAAAAAACAAGACCGAAAAAAAAAAGCGATTCGAAATATCCAATAGCTCATAAGATCCAGACCGTTTGCAACTCATTCTATATTTTTTATTCTATTACAAAATCTAGTGAATGATAATAATGATCTTCTGGTGCACTGTGGCGACATGCGATTTGTGCTTTCAAATTATTGTAATTTATTATAGTAAGTACGAGATCATTATGGTGATTGTGAACAAGATTTGAATTTTAGGTAAGACCACCGACCTATATGTGTAGCAGACTATATCTAGAAGCGCCGATCTATTAACACTACACACAAATGTCCTGAACTTAAGTGTTGGTTTGTAAAGTAGTTATAAGAAGTAAAATGCTGTTTTTCAAACCTAACCTATATAACATAATATAGGCCTATATAATATTAATGCCGTGCAACGACTTTGAAGATGATTCTTTTAAATTCCAGAAAACGACCCGATTCCCTGTAATGATCACTACTCTCTGTTACTCAAGAATGATTATAAATCTCTCAAAACCCGGGAACGATTATTAATCTCTCAAATCACGGGTATAGTAACTTATGCTCTGAGCTTTGACGCCGTAGAGTGACATGAAACAAATATCAAACGCTAATATACATACGATTAGTTACCTGGAATCACGTGATCGGTAAGTAGTACAGCCGGAATTTAATCCGGAATTAAAATAAGTCATTATAAGAGATCGGTGTTCATAGTGGGTGACATGAGAGCGATGACATTCTGTTTGATTGAACTCATTAATTTATTTGTTAACAAATATTTTCAAAGTGATAGTGTGTTAGGCGTGGACAAATGAATCTTAAAAATCAATAATTACAT
>JADKLZ010008870.1:0-12961 GCA_021533235.1 Biomphalaria straminea
TTTTGGACCTGTGGTTCCAACTCGAGTCACCATGATAGGTTGCCAACCTTTTTTTGGACCTGTGGTTCCAACTCAAGACCCCATGATAGGTTGCCAACTTTTTTTTGGACCCGTGGATCTAACTTGCCGCCCCCTTAATAGGTTGCCAACCTTTTTTTGGACCCGTGGTTCTAACTCGCCGCCCCCTTGATAGGTTGCCAACCTTTTTTTCTTCGCCACTCTGACACACTATTTTTAGCACTGCTTCTATTTGATATATGGAAGAGTGCAACATGAGTTCGGAAGTCAACATAACCTATCATTTGAACAAAACTAATTTAAGCTTGTGAAGTCCCTAACTATTTTAGACATCGTTAAAAAAAAAAAAAACAAAAACAAAGGGAGATCAATCTTTACGCCGCCCGGAACTGAACCCAGAATTCCTCGCGCTTGAAATGTAGGATTAAATACTGCTCTATAAAACTCCAATATATTTCCGTATTACAAGATCATGAAAAGTCTACGGGTTCATATCCAACTAGCGTCACGCGACTGTAAACATTGTTTTCGTTGGAAACTTTGAAGTTTATTTGATCTCATTCTAAGTGCACAGTTTTTATAAGTGTAACAGTAACATTAGCAAGCTAGGTGTATGCTCTCAGTAGATATTTATATTTTGAAGTGCATAGAAAAATTGAACATACAAAGATTAATTTCTAAACTTTAGAAAAAAAAGTAAAATTTCAAAACTGCAATGTACTTATGAAAATTGCGCTCGCTATAATTTTTAGGCTGAAGGAGTTGTGATAGGCGTAAGCTATCGGAAGGAAATACTTTAAGACAAGCAACAATTTCCTAACCGTAACAGACTTTCACAAAGCCGTGTAGCTGGGCCAGCTTAAAAAAACTGATGGTTTAACAATGTGACCAAAACACGGTCCTTGTATATATATATATATGGATGCGCCCAGATGAGTCATTGGCTTTGGTTACGTCTTGAGATGGGGCAGAATCTGGAGTGACTGATCAAGCCAATTCTGGATCGACAGACTTTGCCACATTTCGTGCATGTATATTCATCTGTCCTAGGGCTACCTGAGCAGCTTTCTTTTTCTTTCTCTTAGCCGATGCAGCTTCGTTTCTTTTGCATTCAGCAATGTTCGTACCAGCACGTACAGTCACTATCTCCTCCCACATACTTTGGTCGATCCCCGTGGCTCTCTTGTCTCACCTGTAGGCATCTCTATAAGATAATCTTGGGTCTGGCTCCCTCTTCAAGGTCAGCGTATAGTATGCCTTTAGGGATTCTTCCATCTGGCATGCGAGTGACATGACCGAGCCAGCGTAGTCTTCTCGAACTAATGTCAGGCATGCAATAAAGTTGAGTGGACATCGGGCGTCCTAAAAAAAACCCGAAGTTTCAAACCCCAGACTCCACTTTTTACTCTGTTCGACTAACGCTGCACCAAATGCGGTTACACTTCCCCCCCCCCTCCTTTCTGAACTCGGTGAAATCAAAACTGATCTGCTCAAACTAATACGCCCTATTCAACAAATCAAGGTATTAATAACATCCAGGGGAAGATTACTCTCGCCTCCATACTAGCGTAGTGTAAAGTGCACGCGACACAGCCTATTGTATAACACTGATAACAATAATGAGCATTTGTGTGTGTGAGAGTTTTTGGTAGTGTTGCTGCCAGGGGGCGAAATCAAGAGAACAAAATGTGTGTGTGTGTGTGTCTGTGCTACATATTTTTTTCAGCTTAGTTTTAGCTCGTCCCAGCCAAGCGTATAGCAAACAATACAAAACAAACAATCCACTTAGCCGGAACAATAAGCCGGAAACAGGACGGAGAAATAAATTAATGAACTGTGCAGGGCAGAATAATACGAGACGTACTGTGACGTCATTTCAGGGATTGATGATGTCGTCTCCAGGAGGAACAAAACAACGGGAATCAGGAAATAAATAAACGACAAATTTAGAGAATTGAAAATAAAAAAAAACATAAAAAAATAGAACGAATGATTGAGCTCGTCATACAACTTAGTACAAGCACAATATAAAGAATCATTTTAGAAAAAAACTCCACATCTATAACTATAGATCTAAATAATGTAGATTTTTTTTAATTTACATTTTTCGATATCCTCAAACAAAATAATTTATTACAAAAAAATTAATTGACTGATTGGTTATTTTTTTAATTCATATTTTGTTAGGTGCAATCATAGACATAAATAAATATAGATTGGACAATAAGAGAGTTTTATGAAGGGAAAATTAGTGATTTGTAAATTAGTGTATTTTACTATACAGCATGAGCAGTATAAAAGTTAAGTATTCATATCTATTTCAGCCATAACCTATATAAGTATTACAATATTTTCACTAATGTGTTGTTGTTTTTTTTATCTCTTAGCGTGACTGTAATATTAATTAATCATAATGTTCATTTTTTGTTCTGAAACTGATTTTTAATTTTAGCTTATTTATACATTCTGCTGAAAAAATACCTAATTTCACTAATTCCAGTCTATATTTATTTATGCTATCTTTGTTATTTTTTGAATGAAAATAGTGCGGATTTGGATACACCATTTTCCTTTCACACCATGCTGCTTAAATGAGGAGGCAGTGTAGTTTTGTTTAATCTCTAAGACTGAAGATCGTGCAACTTGTCAGATTTCGGAAATCCGAATCCAATGGATATACATGTTTTCAAGTTACATAAAGTTACTTCCTTTTTCCAGTCTATATCTGTCTATGGGTGCAATAGATAATTAACTTCATCCGAGAAAACGAGTGGGAGAAATAATATCAACAGTTCTATAAGGGGACCAAACCTACTTATCTTATCTTATTACTTATCTTATCTTATTATTATGATTACTGTAGGATTCATTTTTCGGTATCAAACAAAAAAATTAATCAGCAGTAGTTAATTCTCTGATTGTTTTTTATTAATTTATTGATTCATGTTGATTAATATTTGTGCAAAGTTTCAACTTGATCCGAGAGTGAATGTGGAAGAGATAACGTGCACAAACTTTTGACCAGACAGACAGTGGGACAGACAGTGGGACAGACTGAGTTGATATGAGATTTGTAAAAAAAAAAAAAAAAAAAAAAGGCAAATAAAAGAAAAATAACTAAATTAAACATTTTAATTATATATGAATATGTGACTTAAAAATAAAGAAAAGATAAAGAAATAAATTGGCCAAAACAGGGATAGAACCAACAGCATATACATTTATAGCGCGATGCTCTATCGTCTTCGCTAAACAGCAATACTGGTTTCTACAAAATTTCAGCTTGAAATAAGCGAATCTAATTTTTTATGTGGTTTTTACTACATTCTATCTTTTACCATTTTTTTTTCTAAGAATACAAACTTGTTAGCTAATAGAAGGAATTAAATGGAAATGACCATTAAAGAAATGACCACATGTAGGGTCCAGTATGGTATGAATACCTTTGATGTCAAAGTCTGGATACTACTTTTGTGACGTTCTTTCAGAAATGACGTGCATTGCGCCCTGGCCCAAAACGGCCCAACGGTGAATGAGTTCAATCTAGAGACAGTCGCGACAAGATTGGATACATTCGTAGATTGAGTGGATTTTTTAAGTTGTTCACATTCTATTTTATTTGCGAAAAAAACCTTTTCTGAAAGATGAGAAAAAAATTTAACCAACGACGTACACCCCCTTTCCTCTGTTATGGAGTGTGTGTGTGTGTGTGTATGTTTCTATGGTAACAATGAGAAAATAACGATTGGTTGATGGCCAGGCAGTGTGAATGATGCAAGATAAGGGGCACTGTCGTAAGCAGTTTGGGACAGTTTGGGCAGGCCAGACGAGGATGCCAGAGTGTAAAGACATGAGAGTTATGGAAACTATGAGTTTTGTTCATTTCATCTCTATTTAATTTGTATTTAGTTTTGTTCATAAAGAAAACACCACAATGTATTTCTCTACCAATGCTACAAATCAACCCCGTTAACAACGCGATATAAGGAAGCTGTTTGTAACATAAGAATATAAACAAGTGGAAGGCTGAGATAGAAATAAATTGAGAAACAAAACAGGTCAGGGACGCCATATAAAAAGGTCACAGTTGCCAACCAAAAAATAAAAATCAGTGCCAAAAAAAAAACGAAAAAACTTTAAAATTTGATTTTACAGTGCTAAAAAGTGCATTCAAAATTATCGTTGACTTTTAAAATACAGAGATCATCACCGGATACAAAAATAAGTGAGCTATTTATAGAAATCCGACATCTATGGAAGTAGATCAAACTAGAGTTGCCCCTATTCATAGATATCTGGCACCGATGGAAATATCTTAAATTAGACTATTAGACTTCTCATTTGATATGGTACAGTAATGAGCGCCATTCTTAGTAATATATGGGCTCTTTGTATGTTATTGGACCCAAACATACACACACATAAACATGCATATTTTACATCTACCAAATAATTGAGAATTAACAGACACGAAATAGAATGGTTTAGATAAAAATAAATTTAAATTATTTTTGTTCGTTCAGTCTTTCCCTGTGTTTAGAGAGACCCTAGTATCCGTGAGGCCTGAATATGTGTTCCACGAATAGCTGAAATCATTAACTAGTAGGCCGCCACGTGAATACAACAGTAAAAATAAATAAGCAAAGTGTTCCGCTAAATACTTAGAACGTGAGATATGTTCCGTTGAAGAGTTTGAAAAAACACAGTGTTACCTTATTCATCAAGTGAAATACTTTACTCCCCTTCCCGTTAATATTCGGAATAAAAAACAATGAATTTTTTTTATAGGTATAAAATTATTCTTGCTTCCTAAATAAGACATCGGGATGAATATTCTGTTCATCATCAATTTATATCAATAAATATAATTTGTCAATCAATATCTATTTATTTTGTCTTAAATTTGAACCTTCTGTGTACAGAATAAAGTAGATGTTGATAAGCTATTCATTTAAAATGTTATAAGTTTTAAGCACTGCAGAACAATGTCTAGAAATCGTTCATTTACAGCAGGAATCGTTCTGGAAAATGAAGGAAATATTAAAATGATCGCTCTATGAAAGCGGCGCAACTATATCTAGAATCGGTTGAAGCATTCATGATTAACATGATCAAGTTTACATTCATTAAAAAAAAAAACAAGAGTCAAAAGTTAAAAAGAAACAATTCAAATGTACAATGTTATAGACCTAACTGTGACATAGGGCATAGGGTATGAGATTAATAATAAATGATAAAGACATAGATCATACATTTGTTACTAGCATGTATACTAAATCTTATTTGAAAAGAAATAGACGACTAATTGGAGATAATTATCCGCTACTCTTGAGATATTGAGCTGGCACTGATCTTCTATTTATTGTCCCTGACTTCAATTATTATAGCTATTGATTTCTAAAGCTCAATTTTTCTTTGTTTTTTCTCTTTCGTTTTTCTTTATGTTCCATAATATTACCCCCACATATCGCAACATCGCGCCCCCCTTCGTTACCTAGGTTACTGTATTTTGTTGCATGTAGACCGGAACTTAAAAAATTAAAAACATAGGCCTAAACAAAGATCAGATTACTCTGATTGAGCGTGAATCTCTCTATTGACATCATAATAATCATGATCTGAATGTCTCGTGTTTATAAATAATGCTATCCAGTTGAAGTAAAAGATCATCGCTATTTGATTTTATAAATCTTCCACTTAGAAATTCTGGAACAAATTTTGAATTCAACTATTCCACACAGTTTTTTTTTTGTTTATTTGTTTTTCAATCAGATCTAGTTTATCTAGTGTAATGTATTTTTTACATAAAGAATCTAAAATACATTCGACCTTTCCGTAGCTATGTCTAGAAATGTTAAATCCGAAGCTTCGAATCTCCCTTAAACCCTCCTATAGAAGAACAACTCTATGGAGAACTGCCTGCTCTGGAAACCACTGCTCGGTTCGTCTCAGATTACTGATCTGAACCCTCCAACCTAAAAAAAAAAGTGAGAACGAAGATGAAGAGACAGATTGGTACGACGCCGCTGTAAACACTTGTTAGTTCCACCTATAGATACACTGAATCTATTTCTCGAAAGAACGCAAGTATTCAGTATTTTAATTTTTCGCATTTCTTTCCCTCCGTCTGTGAAGGTTATCGCTTTTTAATTGAAATAATGAGATATTGAATGACCATATTTTTAGTGCTTACTTGTTTTACGTGAGGACATAGTATAGAAGTATCATTGGTTCAATTTGACGTTTTATCGAAGCTATTTGGTTAATATGTACGACTGAATGCATGACGCGTAGGACGTAATCATCTTTCTTTTTGAAATAACGTCTGTATTATATAAGATAAGATAAGAATAAATACAAGCTCGCTAGAAGTTAATACGAGACGTCGGAGCCTGGCGCAGCCGCTCCATCAGCCACCTTAACACGCCTCGTCTTTCAAAGGCGTAGCTAGGAATTTTCCATCATTTGCGGGCCTGCATTTTGCATAATATTTAATATTTGATGTAAAAAAAACATTCATTTGGCCCCCCTCCCTCAAGTGGGGGCCCGGGGGGATTTTCAAATTCTCGCAACCCCCTCCCCCCCTAGCTACGTCTTCTAGCATACATGCCTAGAGCTTGTCTTTCTTCATGTGTGTTATTGAACGACTTGTCAGAATTGTAAAAAGATATATAATTTAAAAACAAAAATGAAAATTATAAACAGCGTGTTTTACATAGTAACTGAATAGATCGAGATAATATTTATGTTTTTGGCTAATGAATATGTAATGAACAGGATTTATGAGCTGCTCGTAGTTCGGATAATCTGAACATCTAATTTATTCACCTGTAAATTTATGCGTCGCAGCAACGCGTCAATGTGACTTTTTTCTGACTTATCACTAATATTATGTATTTATTCATTTCATTAGTCTGATTGTTAACAGAGCATTTAAAGATTATAATGCGGATGCGGATTAAAAAGGATGTTATTAGGTTTATGCGATGAACAAGAATAAGACACTGGAGAATTAATACACTTACACACACAAAGCAAGGCTGGGCGAATTGTTCTAACTTGTAGAACAAAAAATTTGGTGTTAAAAGTGGACTAATCCATTCGACTTAATGATAAGCCGTCCTCACGTTATCTTGTCATTCTTATGCAATGGACTAATCTTTTCGACTTAATGATAAGCTCTACTCGTCTTATCATGTCATTGTTATGCACAAAATGGCGGGGATGCTGTTACCACTAATATCTCTATTTATATATTTTAAAAAAAGCTAGACATCTGCTTCTTAGATTTAGACATGCCTCGATTAAAAAAAACAAGCTTTTATTGCAGACGTTAAAGCCTTTCATTTACGTGCACTTCCGGGACAAAGAGAATACAAAATGTGTTTAGAGCACAGACCTATATATACATTTACCTAATTTATATAGGTATGTGGTTTACATATATTTTGAGTTCTAGGACTAATAATAGTGATTGCTCTTCTCTCAACATGGCAGCCTCGTAGTTAAAACAAATGAAATAGTTCTCTTTAAGATGACGAGTTCTGATTAAAGTCTATTAGTTTGTATCAGAATTAGAATGCTGCGATATTGTAGTCAGGCGAGAAGATAATCTCTAGATCTATGTATCGACGTTTGGACTTCGTGCGTGGCCAATAAAGTGTCGGGTGTCGAAGGACAAACTGTCGCCTAAGACCGAATAAAACATTGCAACCCATTCGAATTACTTAGACAAAGAAAGGAGCGAGTTGTTGAAATCAACCAGAAAAACAAATGACTTAGGGCTCAAATCGTTACTGTTACTGAACACGCACCACTAAATAAACACACTAATATGCATTAAGGCTTAAACCTTTTTTTCGAATATAAAAAAAATCAGAATTGGAAATATGATAATTTTTTCTTTTTTGCCACATATAACTTCAATTGAGAACATTTATTATAGAAGGCCTGAACACTGATATAGGTACAGGTCTACACTGGCCACACGTTGCAGGATACGCAGACCTAGCTGGGACCTACATATTTCGTTGATGCTATCGCAGACAAAGCCATATATCTAAGCAGTTCTTTATTCGCCTTTGAATACTTGCAAGATAATAAAATAAGGATTGTCATCTTAATTTTTTTATATTAATTATAACTTTATAAATTGACTTTATTTTAGAAAGTATGTTCAAAATGTATGCCTGATTTTGAAAACATTTTTAGACTATTCCCTTTATTTCTTTATTATGTACGCCTAACGCTTAGTTCGTGTTCTTCGACTCAAGGGCGGAAACAAATCCTTACTGACCGTACATACATATACTACAATACAAACACAATACAGAGGCGTTTACTCACCCAAAAGTTCTGGATGGTGCGGGTGAATTCCGGGGTAGTGAAAGTAGGGCGACGGCCGGTGGGGCGCAGGAAAACTGACGGGCCCCGGACGGCTGAGGATGCTGTCTATGCTGAAAGGGCTCCCGGCCACAGTCCTCGGGGCCAGCATGGAGCTGAAGGTGGACTGGCAGGACTTCAGGTGCTCCGCCGTCAGAGCCGCCGAGAGGCCGAGCCCACCGTAAAAGTACGTGAGTGGATGAAGGTGGTGGGGGAAAGGGAGGCTGTCCAACACCCTGGCGGCGGACGGGTGGAATGGCGAAGGGCGGGACGTGACATCTGAGACCATCTTAAGCTTGAGCTCCTTCTGGAGGCGCTCGTCGAAGACCAGGGGCGGCACACGAGGAGGGAGGTCCTTCTCTGGTGATCGCAACATGATGTGGTGGATCACTTGGGACAGCCACAAAACTTAAGAGCAATCAGTATATCCACAGTTGATAAGGATGGGACCACTCTTGGTTTGAAGAACGCGCTGTGCACAAGTTGGAGAACAGCCTCAGCTTAATTAGTTGGAAGATTCCAGAAGATTCCACAAGATTCCAAAATGTGTCTTGACTTCGTTTTAAGTCATTTTCCTTAAAAAAAAATATAAAAAAACATTTTAACGTTGCCACATTTGAAGGACATTTTTCTGCTAATAAATTCATACACATAAAGCGGTAAAGAGCTTGACCTCCGAACTGGATGTCCTGGGTTCGAATATTGGTGAAAACAGGAATGTTTAATTTCGGGATCTTTTTTTTTGGGGGGGGGGGGGGGCCTATGAGTAAATCAAACTCCTGACATTATTTGAGGGGAGGGGGAGGTTAAAGCGGTTGGTCTAAAAACACAAAATACCTAGGTGTTATAATAAATGAAAAACTGTCATGGAATCCCCATATTGATGAAACTATAAAAAAAAATCAAACAAAGCATTAGGGTTTATTAAAAGAAATTTCTATAAATCAAATAAGAATATAAAACTTAAATGCTATTTGACCTTGGTTAGGCCAATAATAGAATATGCATCCTCTGTTTGGGACCCCTCAACCCAGGAAAACATTAAGAAACTGGAACAGACACAAAATAGAGCAGCGAGATTCATAACAAACGAATATTCACATTTCACTAGATTAACACCTTTGGTAAAATCACTAAATTTAGAAAGCCTTCAGGATAGAAGACTTAAGAGTAAAGTAACAATTATACACAAAACGCTGAACCATAATCTCAAAATACAAAAACAAAACTTAATAAAATACTCAGAAAGACACAAAGATAAAGGCATATTCCTCGTCCCATATGCTAGGACAAATCTGTACAAATGCTCTTTCTTCCCTAGTGCCATTAGAGCATGGAATGGTTTGCCTGAGCTAGCCAGGAAAACCAGTGACTTGGCAGAATTTAAGTCACTGGTAAATATGCATGACTGAATGCATGACGCTTAGGACGTTATCATCTTCTTTTTTGAAGTAACGTCTGTATTATATAAGATAAGATAAGAAGGTCGTTGTGCTGGCCACTTGATACCCTCGTTTACAGTGGACCACCGAAAAAGATGACCTCTACATCATTTACACTGTAGATCGGAAAGTCTGAGACGGGGTACTTACGGACTAACCTGCATTTATTTGTTGATACTTTTAATTATTATAGGCACAGTTCTCTTCTCGTTGTTTAGCTTTAGATTGTTACGATCCGCTTAACATTGTTTAAAGCAAAAAAAAAAAAATCAGGAATATGAAGCAATATGAAGAAATGTGGAGAGATATAAAAAACCTAAAGCCTAAAAAAAAAGTTTACAAAGACTATTTGTGTGGAAACACAAACTCAAAATCAGTCCCGAAAAGGTCGGCTAAGGCAGTTTAAAAAGGCAGGTTTCAATATTTTTAGAAAGAATAACAGAAACTACAAACTACAAATTATCAACTACTACGTCAACATACAAAAACAAGAGACGTGCTCGTGTCGAAAATGTTAACTATACAGTTGTATTGTTCGACTAACAACTTTTTGCATAGTTGATTTTAAAATTAAAGATTTTCGCTTTCAGAAAAGAAAAAAGTAGCCGTTGCATCAGAACTTTGAAAGGTCTAAATATCATGATGTCGGATTTTCCATATCTTTTCTAGTTTATGAGATCTAAATGGGACGGACGGACGAAGGGACAGACAGACCACACAAAAAAAAATAAAAGTTTAAAGGAGGAATATAGAAGAATATTTTTGAATAAAATCTAAACTGAATAATATCAAGGACGTTATTTGGAAAGATCGCAAAAAACAAAAACAAAAATTTTTAAAAATTAAAACACAATTTGAGTAGGAATCAGAGAAGTTTCTCAAGATGTTTGTAACTGACTTTAATATAATTAGTAACATCAGGGCCGGTCCTTACAATTGCGAGGCCCTATGCTAAACGGATTGCGCGGGGCCTAGTCTGGGTAGGGATAAGCATAATGTCAAAATTAAGATTTTGTATTAAAAAATACATTCGTCTTTGTAATACATTTTTATTAAAGAAATCTGACAACGCCGTTGTTTGTTTGTTGTTGTTGTTGTTTTTTTTTTGCGCGTAGGATTGGCACCCCAAAATGACAACTTTGTCTATTTTCAGGAGTTTTTCATAATTTCAGATTTCCAGGGCTTTTTCGTATATTTTCCATTTTCATGAGATCTCCAGGAGGTCCTTGAAAATCCGGCGGCGGAAACCCTGTTATTATATATAATTTAGTATGTATGTAGTATGCCTATGAAAGTGCGGGGCCCATTGCGGCCGCATAGATTACAGTAGCCTAAGGCGGGCCCTGAGTAACATAGATAAATTATCTTTCGATTGGTTTAGAAATGACAACTAACAAAAACGTTCTTTTACAACACAGCAATCATTGAAACGTCTGTATGATTGGTTTCTGGATTCGATAGTTTGTTGTATAGTATACATTTGTTTTTTAACTTTATTACCGAATAATAAAAGTCGTTGCCTAGTGATTGTGTCGTTGTCTTAATTTTTGTGTAAACTAAGGGAGGGAAGAGAGGAAGGTGCAATGAAATTGTGGATAAAACACCAAGTCACAATGTAATTTTTAAGTTAAATCGCTTAAATTGTATCATTTTTAAAGGTAATTATATTAGACATTTTTTAAATCAAATTAGAAACATCGGTTATAGAACAAAAAAAATGCTATTGCTGTCGTTGAAATGAGTTTTTAATGCTAGAATACATAACTTTTATGAGGAAGAAAAAGATTATAATTAATACTAGAGTTATTTTTCTAGAACCATAAAACAACCAGCTTTTTTTTTTGTCTTTAAATTTTTATTATTGTTATCAATAATCGGCACTGCATTATTTCAAATATTCTGTTCATGTTTATTGCTCATTCAATCAGGCCAACTCGTAAGTCGATGTTTACTTGATACGGTAATCTCTCTTCATCGTTAGTCTAGTACAAACATTTATTTCTCAAGATAATTTGATGGTAACATAGACATCTTTTTAGTTTCACAGTATTTAAACGCAGGGGTTTTTCTTATTTTCTTATTCTGCTTTCTGTTCGTCTGTCAGTCACGTTAAGATCTCAAAAACTGAAAGCGCTAATAAATATCTGATTTCACCGCTTTCTTTATTTCGTCCCAAGGAGTTCAAGATCATTGGACACTTTTGGTGTCTTAAAAGCGAACTCTTTGGTTCTTAAAGTTACATATACAGACAGATCCAACGTTCGTGCATGTAAAACATTTAAAAAAACAAGACCGAAAAAAAAAAGCGATTCGAAATATCCAATAGCTCATAAGATCCAGACCGTTTGCAACTCATTCTATATTTTTTATTCTATTACAAAATCTAGTGAATGATAATAATGATCTTCTGGTGCACTGTGGCGACATGCGATTTGTGCTTTCAAATTATTGTAATTTTATTATAGTAAGTACGAGATCATTATGGTGATTGTGAACAAGATTTGAATTTTAGGTATGACCACCGACCTATATGTGTAGCAGACTATATCTAGAAGCGCCGATCTATTAACACTACACACAAATGTCCTGAACTTAAGTGTTGGTTTGTAAAGTAGTTATAAGAAGTAAAATGCTGTTTTTCAAACCTAACCTATATAACATAATATAGGCCTATATAATATTAATGCCGTGCAATGACTTTGAAGATGATTCTCTTAAATTCCAGAAAACGACCCGATTCCCTGTAATGATCACTACTCTCTGTTACTCAAGAATGATTATAAATCTCTCAAAACCCGGGAACGATTATTAATCTCTCAAATCACGGGTATAGTAACTTATGCTCTGAGCTTTGACGCCGTAGAGTGACATGAAACAAATATCAAACGCTAATATACATACGATTAGTTACCTGGAATCACGTGATCGGTAAGTAGTACAGCCGGAATTTAATCCGGAATTAAAATAAGTCATTATAAGAGATCGGTGTTCATAGTGGGTGACATGAGAGCGATGACATTCTGTTTGATTGAACTCATTAATTTATTTGTTAACAAATATTTTCAAAGTGATAGTGTGTTAGGCGTGGACAAATGAATCTTAAAAATCAATAATTACAT